>JANPWT010000004.1:24538363-24553284 GCA_024678245.1 Erythroxylum densum
TATATGTATGTGATAGGCACTTGGTCATAACATTAATAACAAATATGGAGTCTCGTGTGCATTTGTATTTGTAAATATCCGTTCTGATTTGCAATGGTTACATGTTAGGCCATATTAATGTGAGTATTTGGAATATACATGTTTTGAATAAATATTTGTGAAATATATGATTTGTGTATATGACCTGGTTGAAATCATCAACGATGGTTCGCTTATTGAATTCGCAAAATTTATCAAAATTGTAAAGTGACTTTTCAGGTACGAGACAGGAGACCTAGTTTCTTAATCTAGATTAAAGAAACATTTAAGACTAATTATGGCTCAGATGTCTATCAGTTGACATCAGAAGAGTTGTAATTTGTATTTTGTAGTTTGTAGTTTTTGTCTAGAACTTGTATAAAGTTTGTAAAATACAATGTAAACTTTCGTGAATGAATGTAGTGAAAGGTTTTTAATTTTCACGACTTTTAATGAAGTTAGTTGATGCCATGTGTAAGTTGGATTTGTTTTTGTTCTAACATACCATTATCATAAGATATGTACTTGAATATCCTTAGATGTTCGGGTATATACTTTATAGTAGTAGGATGTTACAGAGAGGCCAAAGAGAAAGAATTAACTAATGGAGATTCTATCATAATGCTACTGGAAGAAACTCGTAGTAGTTGAGCAAATACTTCATCCAAAGAAGGTATAGTAGGACTCGCCAAAATCTGATCTCGTACCAAAGTGAGTTTAGTAGCAATGGAAATAAGAGTAAGGACCATAAAAAAACTAATCTCGCTGTGCAAGATCTTCTGCTGCAGACTTACCAATAGGTAATAACAGGTTGAATTTTATTTTCAAGGAGGTCATCCTACTAAGAAATTCAGACATATGCGTATCATGTTGTTTAAGATTAACCAAATTTGACACTATAAAGTATAATCTTTGAATGTCATTAGTATAAATTAACTTTGCTTGACTCTATACCTCAACACAAGTTCTGTAGGCTTTATAAATAGGGTGAAGTTAAGGATCAATTGTTGGCCATAACATACTACATAATAAAGCTTCAATTTGTACCCAAGTAGATGTATTTGTTTCAATATCCTCATCCCTAATAGTTAAGTGGTCAACTAAACCTTGAACTATGAACCACAATCTAGCATAGGCAACCTATGAGGTATAATTAGAATTACCTACTAATTTCTCTGTCATAATTAAAGGAAGAGAAATAAAGGGAAGAGCACCTGATTGAAACCTGAAGTTTGTAAGAGCCATGACCTAAAAAACCTTTTAAAAAACTTCTAGCGACTGTCTGGTCAATTTTTCAACAACTCTTTGACTAAATTTTAGGTGACCTCACATCAATCAGAAGAGAAACTCAAAAAATTAGTTCACTGGTGGACTCTGAGATTGTTAACGTCAACAGTGACAAATACGCTCGCTGGAGAGAGATATCGATAATAAGACGACTTTCCTATAATTTTCGACGACTGCTTTAGCCATGAAATTAGTCGAAGGAAAAAATAATCGGTCAGTGTTGTTTGATTAGACGCGTGGTGAGCAAGTAAGAGAGGAACAAACTGGTGATGTTAGATCAATCAAACCCTGTCTAACACCATATTAATGAAGTCTGAACTTCGCCAGGGTTTGATTGAAAAGGAATTAAAAAATTCTAAAACCTAGCTCCGATACCATATAAAACTCAGAGAAATATTCTTATTATCGTATATACGTTGATGAAAATACATATATAAATAGTTGATACCTAACCCTAGAATAGGAAATACAATCAATAGTAGTAAAAATATTCCTATTTTATCACTATATAGCTATATATAACTCAACAAAAACATTAATTCAATTCTCCAGAATTAGAACTCGAGTAAATAGGATACTTTAAATTTGAGGTTCACGTAGCCTTAAAGGATCCTTAGACAACATAAGTTAATAATATGAATTATATTATCCTTATTGGTCGAAAATGCACATATAATATGATTCACATGTTACAATATTGACTCCTTTTTATTAGAGCATAAATTTTCCTCCAATATTGTACAAATGATAGTTCAGGCATACCTACTGTATAACTTGAGTTCATTTATATATTTATTTAATCTACTCTTCAGAACTTACATCTAGAATATTAAGACAGATTGGGGAACAAATCATTTCTTTGGATTATATCATTACTAGTAATTCCTTATATCTTTAAATATACTTCACATCGACACTAATGTTTTAAGCCTTAAGCTCTCGTTTTTCACTTGATAAATTTCTTAAACTTCTCTCACCTCCATTCCTACAAAACAATAAAGGCGATAAAGTATGTCGTAGTTATCCAACATACTTCTTGTATGTAGAATTGAATAGTCAACACTCATTTAACATTCATTCTAGAATAGAAAGCTTAATTCAAAATCAAGCATTTTTATATTTCTAGAGTTGACTTTTCATTTAAAATTCATTCTAGAAAAATGTTGTTTAATTTTTAGTTAAACACATATTGCATTAAATATTTGATGAAAATTAAACTATTATCATTGATACAAGTGTCACGAATAGTCGCTAGATATATTCATTTCTCTTTGTGCTACTATATCCTTAACATAACAATACTTAGTACCTGTTTAGATGGGCTTATATTAATAGAGCTTTTGTTAGTACAACTTTTCTAAAAAATCAATTGACTATTTGACTATCATTTAAAAAAGAGCTTTTTAAAAAAAGCTTAACACAATAGACTATTTGGCAACATAAAAATAAAAAACACTTTAATTTTAACTATATTTTATTTTTTAATAAATATTATTTATGTATATAAATATTATTTAAAATATATTAAAAAATATGCAAAGCACAACATATTAATTAGTATATAATTTTAAACCATATGAAACAAAAATGAAAATATATCTAACCAAATATTTTATATGGATTATAATATAAGTAAAACTAATATAAAAAATAAATATTAAAACATATAAAAAAGTGAAATAATATTATATAAATCTAAAAATAAACGTGAAGATGTGTTTGTGGATATTGTGAGAATTATGTGTAAAAACATAAGGATAAAGAGGACTAAAAATAGGCTCATTAATTGATCTGAAAAATCTGCCTAAAAAGTGCTTTTTTGAAAATCTCCAAATTTTAGATTCTATAAAAATAAAGTGTATTTTAGATTCCAAAAAAGTCATTTATATGAAAAAGTGCTTTTAAATTTTACAGTCAAATATTTATTTTTTTTAGAAACAACTTTTAACGTGAAAAAATGTACTTATTCACAATTCAAAACCTGAAACAAACGAGCACTTAATATATGTTCTATTATAAATTGTTGAAATGTTATTAATGTATCTATTACGAAGAAAGTAAATAACATTTTACAGCGAATAAAAACTAAAAATATCAATAAAAAACGGGTAAACGTAAACCATCCTGCATGTTACAGAGATTGACAAGTCTCTGTGAGATAGTCACTGTACGACGCAAAAGTCGTAAATATCCTCCTCATATGGCGGGAAGACAGCAGAGAACAAAATCCCTAAACGAAATCCTTTAATTACTGCTCTCCTTCTTCTTTCTCTTTTCTAATTCAACAAAAAAGAAAAAGCAAGGAATGGAAGAAATCGAAACCTTAGGCATATTCGAAGAGATCGACGCTCTCATCTCTGATAAACTCCAAACGGTTCTAATTTCTACTCTTTTTTCTGCTAAAAATTCAACTTTGAATATCACTTTTTCATTGTTTGTGATTTACCGAAATATGCATTTGGGGTTGATTGTGTTATGGATATAGAAAACAATAAAATGATAATAGTCACAAAGTTTGATCCTTTTTGGACTTAGACGCTGAACACTTGGTTTAAGTGCGTGTTATTGGCTATTGCTATTGCACTTGAGCTTGAGCTAGCTTCATGTTTAGTACAATTGCTTATGATGTTTTCAGGTGTCATACAAATGGCTGAGTCGAAATTTTTTAGTGTCCTCAAATGCTGCGAAGCGGTAATTTTTGCATCACCAGTTCATACATTTGGTGGAAGGGTTTACAATCCTCAACTAGTGTGTTGCTGTGCTTAGGTTGCTTCAGGAGTTCGTTGAGACACGCGGCAGTGGGTTGGAAGTAGTTTATACATTGTCTGGCTGGCTGAAGAGCAGTCCTACTAGTTACCACGTAAAGCTTGCGTCTGGTCCCAAACTTGAAGGTTGGATATTTTTATTGAAGTGCTTGATAGTTCCAATAGCCAAAAATAATTTGTCAATTTTACTTGCTGGTTAGAGAGGGACTTCTAAAATTTTAGTCATTTAAGAATTATGGCTTTGATCATTCTTTTCTGATCCTTCTTCTGGACTCCTTCGAACGAAAATTTCTTTTAGATCCTTTTTTATTTGATAGATAATTTGATTTGTAATAACTTTTACGTGGATATTTGGAATTGAATAGCAGAATTTGCTGCAGGTGCTAAACAAGAATTTGATGGAAATTGCTCAGTTCAGGTCTACAGTGTGCAAACTTCTATTCCAAAAGACCCTGCAGCACTTTGGAATACCGAATTTGTACAAACAGAAGAGCTATTTAAACAGCCTGCAGCCTTTGATAATTGTTTGAGAGATAACAGGTAGCCTGTGTCTTTCCTGTGCAATTTATGTTTTTTTATTTATCTTCCTTCTCCATATTAATCAAGTTTTGCTTCATCATTAATTAAACTTGGTCATTGTTCTGTAGTTATCACCAAAGTAACAGTGAGACTGTAGTTGTTCAATCTGCTTCCAAGGCATTCTTTGCTTTGTGAAAGCTGATGATTTGAATGTGATTCTCATCATTAAAAAACTTTTCATGTAATGGTCATACCTATGAATTGGATTGACAGATGAAAATGTAAATTTAGTCCATCCTTTCCCAGTGTAAAATTAGCTTGAAAGTTTGTTCAGTTATTGCTTCTTTGGCTGTCTGAGGGCTACTAAGAAACGATCGATTTTTTTTCTTTCCTTCCCAGGACACCAATTACTTGTTGTTCGAGTTGTCAATACATTAACTCTAAAATAATTTTTGCTAAGTGGCAACCTGGACCCTAAGCTTTTAGTATGTACAATTGCCTTAAAGATGTCTGTTAGCTACCAAATTGAAGTTCTGAAACTTCCCCAAACAGCCATTTTTACCAAATATTTATGCTTTTTGTGAAGAAGAGACAATATATTCCTTTTGAGAATACTCAAAATAACAGTTGCAACGAATACTTACGCTATAGGGTTTTGAGAGCTGGTCCAACAGGAACCAAATTCTGGAGTTAAAACTCTCAAATAACTGGATCTATAAGAGTTATTATGATGGATTTGCTTTTCTTTTGTCCATTTAAAGTAGAAAAGAGAGGCCTAGATAAACCAAAGGTCTGAACTGCTTAATGATTATTAGATGCAAGTTGATTTTAAAATAGAATTAGATGCATCAAGGAGTGAAATATATCTTATGTGCAATGGAATGCCAGGTCACTTAGTATTACTATAAAGATGGTCAAGTTGACTTTGATTATGACTAAAATGTTGCCATTGTAAACAGTGTTCTTGATTTTATTCGCATGTTCTCACACAAGCTCATTCACATTCAAATACTGTGTTGCCTCTTTAAAGCTGTGAAGTGAAGTTCTTCCCTTCAATAAAGTTGACTCATGTACGTTTTTCGCCAGTTCCATCTACTGCATGGTCTTTTAACTTTTGTGGTCTTGGGCAAGGTTTATCAATATTAGGTGGCACAACAGACTATATCAATATAAAATCAAGATGAAAGTCGACTCACGTACGTTTTTCGCCAGGTCCATCTAGATGTTTTGCATCTTCTTTTATCTTTTGTGGTCTTGGGCAAGGCTTATCAATATTAGGTGGCACAACAGACTTTAACCTTTTCTTCTCAATAAGATCCTTCATATTAGCTCAGTGAAATTAACTCATTCATATGCATTTTACTCGTCAAGCTCTGGGGTGTACTTTATGTTAAACAAAACTGTCCATTCCTTGAATTGTGCTCTTGCTTGGATCTTTATGCTGGAAAAGTGTTTCATTTAAGCTAGTCATTTTCAGATTAGCAGATGTTGGTTACTTTATCCTTATGTTTTCAGTCATCTTTCGTCAGGTTCTGTGGGGTTATTAATTCCTTCGTGAAGCGAAATGTTGAAACAAGTCCTAGTAGCATTGCAACTGCACAACCAAAAATTGTGGGATTGCTAGGTCCATCCAAGAATTCTTATGAACGTGAAATTGTAGCTGTGCCACCACCTCAACAAACTATTGTTAAGCAGTCAAGCTCTGAGGTTTGTTTACAACTTCCACATCTGGTTAAAGCTGTTGCATTGGAACTAATGAAATCACAAATCATGTTCAGGCCTTGAAGCCTCATACAGATAAAGAAAAAGTTCCCCCTTTGAGTACCAATACTAAAAAAGGTCCTAGTGATAAAAGCACCTCGGGTAACGTCAGTTCATTAGCAAATTTGTGGGCCACTGCATCTACGAAGTCAAAACCTGATAGTGAACCAGCAAACAACAATTACAACCCAAAGTTTGCTGGTTAGCATCTGTTCTTGTACTCAATCTAAAACTTTTCACTACTTAGCATTCTGTTATCCATTTTACGAGTTAACTTCTATTCAATGGCCTATAACTTTGTTTTTATCAATTTGTTTCATTTCAAATTTGATTCGCTAAATCTGAATGAGGTTGGATGTTTCAGAAACTAAAGTTGATGCTAAGAAGATCATAACGGATATTGGAAGTGAAGATGAGAATCAAGATGTCAAGTCTATGCGGGCTGCAAATGGTGGATGTTATAGGAAAAGGCGGATGGTTCTTGATTATTCAGATGATGAGTTTGAAAATGCAGTCAGTCTAGCTTCACCTGAAATTTCAAAGAAACAAATCAGTGAAACTTTTATTTCGGGCAAACCCAATTTTGATGAACCAAAAGGAGATGACTTGAAGATCAAGAAAGATAATCTAACTGTTAGAGCATCTAATCAACTTGTAAGGCAAGATTCTACCTCTGTCAGCAAAGGTATCAGCTCTAGCACTTCTTCAGAGAAGATTCGTCAATGTACTACTGGAGATGATGTGGAAGAGAATGTGTCTGGTAATATTGCCTCCAATTCTCCCAAAAGGAGAAAAGTATTGAAGACACGGATTGATGAGCGTGGCAGAGAAGGTGCACCCGTGTTCCTTTTTTTTTTTATAACTTCTGAAATTCCTTCATGGAACATTTTCTGCTTTAATCTGTTATTTTCTTCTTTTCTTTGTCTCTTTTTAGGTTCTTTGTAGCCTAATTTATATTTTCTAAACACTGTTCCTAGTCTTTTGTCAAAAGAATAGTTTTTTTAATCACAGTTTTTAAGTCTCAAGTAATACCATCCAAGTTAACTTGTTAAGGTTTTGGAACAACTTCACTTGATATTTTGAAATTGTGTAGGTTAATAAGTAAAAGTTCATGCGCTTTCCTTCATTGTAGTATTCAGTTAGTATAATAGTTTTTGCCTGTTGCAGTAACTGAGGTGGTTTGGGAGGGGAAGGAGAGTGAAATGAAGCAAGCTGAAAGTAATATGGCAAAGGATGCAGAAACTACCATGGTAAAGAATGCTGAAATAAACGCAGTCACTAACATTGTCAAAAACAGGTGAGCGTCATTGCTTGTTGATCTCTCGTTTAACACCACTATCTTTACTGCCATGACAATCCATATGGTACTTTTTGAATATAATGCTTTTATGTTAAATGTTGAGACTTATTATTTATAATAAAACATTTCATTTCAAATACTGCTTCCCCAAGTATCCGTGCTTTTTGCTCCTTTCTGCATCTGCCAAATTCCATCAATAACTTCACAAACTTGGGATCAAAGATATGCAATTTCAATGTAGACAACAGATGGATAAAAACTGCTGTGACATGAGATGTCAGGTAAGAGAAACAAAGGTGGAAGAGGTTTAAGAGGAGAAATTGTTAGAAATGAATGCTTCTTCGATATTCTTTTCTACTGACTTTTGTAGATAGGGTATTGCTGGATAACAATTGCTGCGGCATGAAATGTCGGGTGAGAGAAACAACAGGAGACAGGTGGACGACGTTTAAGAGGAGAAATTGTTACAGACGAATGGTTATTTGATACTCTTTTCTGCTAACTATTGTAGATAGGGTATCGCACATGTATTACATGCTATGACTTCTGGCAAGCCAGAGCGTTATGGTTTACCCTCTATGATATAGTTGTGCTATTACGTGGAGGCATCTTTCAAACTGCTTAGCAACTGACCACTGATGTTCATATGACCAGGCCACCTGCAACCAAGAAGTCACCCGCAGTTGGAAGCACCACATCAACTAATGCAGGAGGCAAAGCAGTAAACAAGGGAGGAAATAAGAACCCTAAACAAGGAAATATTTTGTCGTTTTTTAAGCGTGTTTAAGGGAATTTATAAAGATGGAAATGTAGTCATGTGGTTTATTAGGTTTTTGCTTTTCAGGATTGATTTAGCTTGTGGACCAGGTTTCTTGTTCGTTTATTCTGTTCAGAATCTTGAAGTTACATAGTCCATTGTGCTCTTTACTTCACAAAGTGTACTTTTCCGCTTTGAATCGGCAAAAGATACTTCAGTTTTTAGCTCAACGAAGGCTAACCGTTGGGAGTATGCACCTTTCCGGGATTGTCCGTTGGGAGTATACATCAATAGAGTAACAATTTAAGACCTTCAGGTCAAGATTGTAAAAGAAAATATAGTATCTTAAAACACAACCACATCCCTACAGCATATGGATTGATGAATCTTTATGTTAACAGGTACTAGACTACTACCATATTAGTTAGGCCCGGCATCAAGCTTACTCTTATAAAATTCATTTTTGACTTTTATCAAAAATAAAATAAGAAAAATAAGATTTACTTTTGACACTTTGGCACAGGGCTTATCATACTAGTGAATTATGGTGGCTCATGGAACGCACTATCACCTGTTTGGTTGATGGTCTAACATCAGCAGTCCGCACTTCTTGTCCAGTAAATGAAATTTCAGTCCAGCACGCTCTCCAAATAACCAACCAACATCACAAAGGTTTTAGGATATTTTCACTTTTACTAAGAAGGAATTCTCTCGCTGTACTTGAATTAATCATGGCTACAGAAAAATAGGCATAGTAAGAAAAGGCAAGCAATTGAATAATCCAAGTTATCGAAATTAATATACATTATTTACAATTATTCCTGCCCATGGATGGTGCAAATTGGTCTGCTTTTCAGGAGTCACGGATCAAATTGGTTGGTTCACTCATAACATACTTCGGTAATTCATATTTTGCACCTGCCAATCATGAATGTGTCATAGGATCATCAATATGACTGTCATAAAAGGCATAATTACCAAAATTTATCATCCAAAAGGTAAAAGAAATTCAAGGGCTCAGACAGATTACAGAATTTTCTATTGAATGTAGGCCTTAAGTGAATTATGTCAAAAACAATCAGAAAAGCACTGTTTACCTCTCTCATCGTAGCATACTGTCAAATCAGCATTCTGAACAATTACACCAGCACTGTCCACAATGGCTTGAGCAAGGGCAATGTCAGCTTCAGCAGCAGCTCGGAGTGCATCCCAAATCTCTGGAAGTCCAGAAAAAGGTCATATTTGCGTTGAGAATTTCAATATAAGCATCAACTTTTTCATCAAGTTTGGTAATCATGTTATAACAGAGATTTGGATAAATTGCTCAGCCAATCAGCTTAGAATACACTGTTGATTTTGGTCATATGAATATTGTGAGTCCGAGAAAGAAGTTAATATTGTACAATATGAAGCTAACAATATAGTGATTCCTCCTTTATAACTCAAACTACTGTCATTTCTCAGCTATACTCCACTTGCACAATAAGGTCAAGCTGGGATCACAATTTTGTCCAGTTTGATCATAGTTTTTTCCACAGCATTTTTCCATTCTTCAAGCTTGCCCAGAATCCTCCAAAAAACATACAGAAAAACTAAATATCTCATCATATTGCAGCCATTCACTAGAATGGAATTGCCAGAAGTTCTGTTAAACTGCTATGACGCACTAATCTTATAACTAGCATTAATTTATTATATATATTCAAATGCTGTACTCTACAATATATTACGGCCAGAAATGTTTCTGATAATGAAATAAAGATTCCATCACAATTTGTCAGTCAAATAACACTACTGGGCAGTCCTTTCATACATCCTAATGAGGTTTCACACTTAACAATCAGAAAGATGAGCTTGCATCAAGAAATTAAAAAGAAAAAAAGTGATGTAAGTAATTAACATCAGCTTGCATCAAAGATAGATTTAAGTAGTCTTCTATTTTCCAAATTAAAATATGGCAGCTACAACAGAGGGCGTAAACAAAGCTCTACCATGCTACCTACAATAGCTAAAATAGTCTTGCCAGCTAGATTCCTCTCTAAATAGAACAATCTAAACCAAAATAGAAGTTCCTTTTGTCTGTACATTTAGTCATTCTCAATCATCCAACTCAAAATTACAATAAATGTGATACTTCATCCAGATCCCATATGAAAGGATTATCTGTAAAAGTATTCAATCAATTACGTTCATAGAGACACTAGAAAATCTTCCCACCTTCCATTCTATCCAATGACATTGTCCTGTTAATTAGTTCTACAAAGATATTGTTAGCCACATTTATGCCACTGTTAGTATACTATTCACTTTATCGCTTCTACATTTAAATTTGTATTCTGAAACAAAATCAATTACATAAGCTTCTTCCACTTCATCATTTTGATAATGTTAATAGGTAAAAAGTAGTGCACAGGAATCTTTACATTAATGACAAAAAAAAGGAAGCAATGGACACTTGACCATACAAATCTCAAAGTAAATTGTCCTATATGTTCATTTTGTGCATCATAAATGCAAAACTTCAGCCTGAGTCTTTCCTTTCAAAATTTGTAGGCTTTCTCCTATTGGTTCTCTGAAAAAAAGGCTTAGAGTTGCAATATGAACACATAGGAACTTGTTTATAAAAGTCCAATGGGTACGACCAGGCACGAGAACTTTCATTTGGTTCTGCCTCATCATCCATTTAAAAGGTTAAATAACATACGTTTATACATAGGTAGCTCAGTTTCCCTTCACTTGCTTATCAATTCTCTGAATATCTCTTATTTCTGCTACTATTTGACTCAATATATCTGACTGTGTTTACCAAAAGAAAACAAAATTAGCCTACTTTGACCAGAACATCATTATAAAATCTTATTAACATAATAGAACAAGCAATCACTAGTATCAATTGCATGAACTTTAGATTTGTTAATGACCAAAATATCATTAATTAATCCCTTTCCGGAACTGTTATTAACCACTGACCAACCATGCTGCTTGTTTAGTTTAAAAGCATATATGATCATTTAATATTTCTAAAATCCTGTAATCAACTGCTCCCCATGTTCAAAAAACAATGATAAATTAGGTATTCCAAAAAAAAAAACCTACCTTTCCTTCCACCATAATGAGGAGCAGTATCCCAAAACTCGTCACGCATTTGTATAAGCTCAGTCTTTGATATAGGCTGAGGATGCTTCCATGGTTTTGGCTTTCTTATCTTCTTTGCACTTACTATCATAATCATAAGTTGCAAGTATTTCAAACTCCAGAAGTTGGTAAGAAAAGATAAACAATGATGAAGGTTATTCCTGCTAATATACTTGCTAGCTACAGCTATAAACTTGAGCTAAGAAAATGAACATTAATCATCAGGATGAGAATTTGGATGCCAAGCATGAAAGAAAGTGAACATCTCTAACATAAACACTCAAAAATTTCACCGTATGATTTTCTATAAAATGCAACAAACAATTACCCACCAAACATATGATGTAATAAAAAGCCCATGAGCCATTACAACTTTAGCTTGATGGAAGGGAGGTAGAAGCACATTCCCATTTAATAGGGCTTAAATCCTGATAGATATAAAAACTGACGGCTGTTTGACTATATCTCTATATATTAACAATTACCAGTATAAAAAAGGAAAATATAGAGCATGACAACATGCTGGTACATTTTGACCATAATATCGAGATCAACAAGATTTCACATGCTCTACATTATAAATATAAATCAAGCTCCAGTTGGTGCAGAATTGAAATTTACTGCTTTAGTTTCACTTATCAGTATGAATGGTTACATACATAGATCTTCTTTCTTAACCCCTCTCGAAAAATGCTTGGTTTGGCAATAACATCATATCAAGTATACAACATCATTTAAGATTATCATTGTGTTACATATTATCAATTAATGTAAAGATACTTATGGGGATTATAGCTTGATCTTAGGAAGCTTGATTGTACGGATTGACATTATTTTACTACCATCTAAGCACACATCATGCATGTAAATAGAGGTCTATAATAAATACGAATCATCAAGTATTCTTAACATAGTATCAGAGCCATACTTGGCTGTCTGAAAATTCAACGTTCTGCCCAAAGGCAGAATTTCAGTTTTGTTTTTCTACTTGTTGTAGTGTTTGGGTGACCAGTTTAAGGTGACATTTGAGTCTCTCTGCCGGCACCAATGGAGTCGCCAGCCACCGACTGATCAAAAGCTGGTCACCAGAGGTCTTGCAAGTGAGCCACAAGCCACCAGAAAGGTTTGTCATCTGTCCTATGAGCCAGCACATGAAAGCGCGTGTGATGGAGCTGTGATTCCCATTGCCTCTCCCTTCCAACTCACTTGGGTATCTGATCCACCACCACCACCATCACCTGCCCAGGGCTTTGTGCATTGTTCTGCCACTTAGCCTGATTACAAAGACTGCTCCTTTATGTTTTCAACAGTTTGGTGATATTGTCACCGCAGGTAACTCTTTTTTTGTTATTGGAAACTGCAGGTTCCTTGGATGTGGAATAGCAAATTTGATAGCAAGTACCTTTTGACTTATGGAGTTTCTTCAATATCTTACCCATCGCCAAATAATTTTGACATAGTTTTGTGGGTATATTTTCTTCATTTTCTATGGCTGATGAAAATAAATCAACTATGGTTATGGATATTATTCCAGTGATGTCTAAAATCATCGAACATAAGTTGATAGGTCCTAATTATCTAAACTAAAGCTAAACTTTTATGATTTATTTGCACAGTATTTTCAAGGATGACCATCTTACAGATGATCCACCTTCCAATAATACACGAATGGAATGGCTAAAAGATGATGTCAAATTATTCTTGCAAATTTGGAATACGATAGATTCTGAAGCGGTTAGCATGATTAATCACTGTGAGTATGTTAAGAAATTAATGGAGTACTTGGAATTTTTGTATTTGGGAAAAGAGGATATCTCTCATGTCTATGAGATCTGTAAGAATTTTTATAGGGCTGAACAACATGATCATTCTCTTTAAGCATATTTTATGAATTTCAAACTGGTTTTTGAAGAACTCAATATTTTGTTTCCTTTTAGTCCTGATATTAAGGTACAACAAACTCAACAGGAAAAAATGGTAGTCATGAGTTTTCTGGTAGGCCTTAATTCTCAATTTGATACAGCAAAGTCACAAATCTTCTCTAGTGCAAAAATTTCCTCATCACACTAGGCATTCTGCAGAGTTCTACGTATAGACAATACTATTATTGTTGCTCCACCTGTTTAGGCTTCAAGTGCTCTTGTCAGTCAGAATAATAAATGTTCTTCTAATAGAAGTCAAAATAAAGGAAACAATAGTGAGGGCTGAGAAAAGAGGAATCATGATACAAGAAGTGTTGAATGTAACTACTCTCATGAGCTAGATCATATCAAACACACATGTCTAAAACTGCAAAACAAATCAAAAAAATCTCACTCAGTTCGTGTTGCAGCTATTTCTACCATACCCAACACATCTTTAGAGAAAACATTCTTAGACTCTGCGGATGAATTTGCTAAATTTTGTCAGGACAAAGAAGCCATGCATAGCTCAACTCTATCACTACCATTGCTGGAAAAGGTAATCTTGACAAGCTTCTCCTTTCTTCCTCCAACACCCAGCTAGTCATTGATTCTAGTGCTAATAACCATATGATAGGTCATCCCAATCTTCTTACAACCTTTACAATCCACAATTCTCCTTCCAAAGTCACTTTAGCAGATGGTTCTACCTTATCTACTCTTGGTTTTGGAACTACTCACCCTACTCCTATACTTTCCCTATCATATGTGATAGGCCTACTAGGATTTTCTTTTAACTTAACATTTGTTAGCAAAATTACTTGAGCTCTAATTTCTTATATCTTATTTTTCCCGGATTACTATCCTTTTCATGATATTATGACAAAGAAGCTAATTGGTAGTGGACATGTGTCAGGAGGCCTCTACGTTCTAGATATCCATGAATAGGTGCCTAGACCAATTACTTGCTTCGTGATCTCAACTCCTTTTGTAGCACAATGTTGGTTAGGCCATCTATCCTTGTTTGAGTTGAAGAAACTATATCCGAAATTTAACAATGTCTTGTCTCTAGATTGTGAGTCATGTCAATTTGTAAAACATCATCGTTTGTCTATTGTTCCTTAAGTGAGTAAAAGAGTTAGTTTCCTATTTGAGTTATTACATTCAGATTTTTGGAGTCCATGTCCCCTTATAACTAAAACTGGGTTTCAGTATTTTGTGAAACTTTATTGATAACTTTTCTTGGATGAGTTGGCTTTATTTAATGCAAAATCATTCTAAGCTATTTTTTCATTTTACCACTTTCTATGCTGAAATCAAAACACAATTTAATGTTTCCTTAAATACTTAGCAAAGTGACAATGCCAAAGAATATCTTGATGATCTCTTCCAAACTTACATGCTTAAAAAAGAAATTATTCACCAAACTTCTTTTGTAGATACATACAATCTCAAAACGGTGTAACTGAAAGAAAAAA
>JANPWT010000004.1:24597884-24608126 GCA_024678245.1 Erythroxylum densum
TGCTTCTTCAATCAGGTAATTCCTTCACCTTTCAAATATTTGTTACAAAATAAACAAATTATATGGTTCTTCGTACTTGGGACCAATGCAACATGAGCTCAAGCTGGATCATTGTATCTTCCTAAAGCAGTTTGATCAAGAGTACTTAAACTCTCTTCCATTCATTTGTAATAATAAATGAAGACATATATCAAAATCATACACAATTCAATTTCATCCAACACAATCCATTTTTATCTAACACAATTTATCGATAAGTCAGAAACCAACAATTTAAAATTATATAATCATTTTTGTCAATATCTACACTATATTACATTAAGAACACCAATAATTAAATCTAATAAGGAATAGGACTAACTCCATTGCGAATTCCCCATTTATGTAGTCTACTAGGCTTGATTCTCCATATGTTAAGGAATTAGCTTTCAAATTGATAGACCTTGACTATCCAAGCTCTACTTATGTTAGTACTTGTGCCAAAAATGACATAGGGCAAGGGTATCATCTACGATTCCTGAGAGCCATTACCAAACTATTCAAACCCAAAAACCCTCGCTACAAGCCTTCGACCACTTACACCAATTGTAGGAATTAGAAATCATGCTTCACAAAGGCATATAGAAGAGAGAAACATAGGAAAAAATTTGGGTCTATTCAAGAAAGCACTACGGGAATAGTGTTAAAATAAAAGCCAATCGGTAATACCCATATTCCTACCATAACCAAATCCTTCTTTGCCATTCCTTTCATGGAAATTCAATTGGTTTTTTTTAAATGATTGTTTCCTCTTTATATAGTTGTCGATTGTTGAACCAGAGTTAGCCGAGTAGCTCGAGCAGGAGTTTATTTATATATATATATGTTTGTGGGATTTAATTAGACAATACATTTGTGTGTACGAAAGTAAAACTTGTAGCTAATAAATAAACCACACACTTGCTAGCAGGATTTTACATTTAGAGCTTGTAAGAGGAAATTAGTTCTGTCATATATGATTGAAGTAACAAGATAAATTAACTTATGATTAAACTACATGCATAGTAGGTTGAATGTTCAGCTTTACCATACTGGACTACATTTGAACTTATTTTTCATAAGTAAGTTTCATGCATAACTTAAAATAATTGAACTAGTGTTTCGTGACATACAATTCAATGAAGAAATACATATCAATTTCTCATGACAATGAAAGAATTGATAGATGCATGATTTCAATTGATAGCTTTAAGTTCTGCCTAATCCATAAGCCTATGACATTGACTCAATCACTTTAATGACATCTTATAGAAGCTCAAGTTTGGTATCAACAATCATAAGAAGAAAAAAAAGATGGAGCTTGACTATATTCCAAGGTATTGAATTTATTTAGATTTGATTTTGGAAACTAATAAAGAAGTTGAGATATCTTGTATAACATATACAAGTAACAAGGAGTTTAATTTATTAAAAGATAGCGTATAAATTGTAAGATATCATTTTCTAGAAGTGAAAGAATGAAACCATTATTTTATATAATTTACAATAGTCCTATATGAAAAAGACAAATTCAATGTCAAAACTTCAAACACTTCTTAGTGCAATGCCTTAAATTTAATATTTGAAATTAAGGAAAATTATTATCAATTCTTTATTAAAGAAGATGAAGGAAATTTTAGTCAAGTTTCATTAACTCGAAAAGAAGAAGAAATTATTAAAGTGTATTCATTTTAATTATATAAATTTCTAATACATAGATTGGAAAGAATCATAATCATAATTACTCTTGTAATGCCTAAAAGTCATGTTTCTTTTGTATGATGATAGTTTGTGATTACCTACAAATGCAAATGTTATGATATGCTTAAAATTTAAATCTCAAGCCATATCGTGAATGAACCAAATCATAACCAATAAGATCAAAAAAACCATGCATCATTCATTGAACTCTAATCAAAATATCTAATTCCAAGTTTCCAACCCAACACAAATCACAAATCCACACAATTAAATTCCAACTTCCAACTTCCAACTTCCAACTTTCAACTTCCAACTTCCAACAATTCAACCATTCATAATCACAATTCAAAAATGCAATTAAACAGAAAAAAATTAAAAACACACCAAAAAATTCTCAATGCATTTGGTTTAAAATTTTGGGTCGGGTTGGCTATAAATCTAAATCTTTTCTAGATTTGGTGAGTGGCAACTCTAAAAGCGATGGTGGCAGGCAATGGTGCACGATGGATGGTGGTGGAGAGTGGAGGAATCGATGAGGGTGTGCGATGAAGCCTAAAAATGGTTCAGTCATGGTGAGTGGTTAAGCATGGAGACTGGAGAGGAGGGTGTACGATGGGGGTGTGCAGGAACCAAGGAGGGTGTGAGGTGTTGTCGCCGGCCATAGGGGGAGAAACAACCATCAGAGAGGAGAATGAGAGAGAGTAATTTTTTAGACCTTATGGTACCGATTAGTATATGGCTGGAATTTTAAATATTGGCCGGTACTCACGATCGGTATCATTTTAACCGATATCGTTCCAGTACCGGCCGATACGGAGCGATACTTATACCGTTGGTTTAATCAACTTAGGATTCAAATAAAACGGATTTTATAATAATAAATTTTTTTGAACTCTTTATCAAATATTAAGATTTAAGTTAAAATTTTATGAAACTCTTTGGGGAAAAAAATCTCTTTTGCCTTTTAAATTTGTCAATAAACACTATGATCTATTAAGCACAGAAACTATCTTCTTTTGTACTGTTTCGTCTAAACAGTAAAATAACATTTCAATCTAAGTTTACTAATATTAAATGTAAATATAATATTATCCACAAGCATCATATAAGTTTATTTAAATAATTAACAAACTACAAGGACTTGTCTTATGAAAATAAAACTATAAATGGCTTTTAATATAATTAATTAACAAGAATCTAAATAATTAAAAAAAATTGAAGAACTGAAAATGATACTGTTCTAGAAGTTTATAAATCAAAAGTCCCTGCTTTGCCCAACGTAAATAAAAAAGAAAATGACATGACCTTCGTTTAAATTGACAATTTGCCCAATTGCGTCAAAGTTTATAAAACTCAACACAAGCAATCACGATTTCCGTGTTTTGAAATCAGTTGCATGATTATACAAGCCATTTCGAGTGGTCAAATTCAAATTCTCCTCTGACATTGTTGCGGCACGCAAATACTCTTAGAACATGAATCACCAGTCTCGGCATAAGCATCACTTTTAAGTCCACATAAAAGACAACAAAGAAATGAAAGAAGCCTACACTAGATGCTTAGATATTATGTCCTGAACAACGAGTTTCTGAACAAGAAAAAAGTTGATCACTTTAGTTTAGAGGGGCCTGAACACCAAATCTTAAACTCTGCACAAGTCACCAGTATTTGCATGTCCTCAGATTTCATTCCAACTTATGTTACCACCTCCATAATAAGAAACATCTTGCTCTACTTTATTCTTCTGCCTGAATGAGAAAATCCCAGCGTGCTCTTTTACTTGAAACATGTTAATTTTAGAAGTATGCTTCCAAAGAGTAGTAGCTTGATCAAAGTCGGTAGGTATCCTCCAGCCCATACTTGCTCCTCATATTGTAATGCTCGAATTTTGAATAATTGTAACCAACAGGCTTCATCTCAACTGGCTTTGGCTCTGTCCCAGTGGGTACAGAAGCTACTTCTCCACTTTTATCCCTGTGGCGATGCCGTGTCCTTTCTTTATTGCTTTTGGACCTATTATAAGGCGGAACTTCACCTGATCCATAGAACTCTGCTTGCTCTTGCTTTTTCGAGGAACGATGCTTGCTTGATAGTGAAGAATCCTTGAAACTGGCTAATTTAGTCTTAGGTGGTTTAATTTCTGAATATTTATCATTTGTAATAGGAGTGTGGACCTGTCTCATCTCAGATTGAGGGGGAGGAGTACTTTGTTTTTGAGTTAATGGGGGCTCTACCTCATCTTCAGGCATTCTTAGGGAATTTTTCAACGGTGTGAGACCTTTCCGAGGTCTAGTTAATTTTAACTTAGAAGGAACCAAGTAGAAGAAAACATTAGCCAATGCTTCAAGTGCAAGCTTAGACAGATCAATCATAAGCTGTCCGAAAGATGGCCACCCAGGTTCTTCTTTCATGCTCTCCACAATTAGAGTGGGTTTCTCCATTTTCGATTGCTCTATGAATTCAGTGTCTGAAAATTGTTGCTGCACATGTAAGTACATACGTATCAGATTAAGCAACGGATTAACAATGCAGGAAAGAAAATCAATGAAGCCAAAATCAAACATCTTCTTCAGGCAATAGTTTCATCCTTTCAACCTCTAAAATTCTTTAAACTATTCATATTTTAAAAGGAAAAATGAGAGCTTAATAATAGCCAATCTAAATGAAGAAAGAATGACAAAACCAATCCATGGTGTTTCCCAAAGGAAATAGACTCAACAGTTCTGATGTGAACTTTCTCTAATAATCATATAGAAGAAAGCAATAAAATGGATAGTACTAGTTCTTCTTTCTTTATTAACTGGGACCCAATTGGATCAACTTCTAAATCCTTTCCTTCCAGACACCAATAACAGTCAAGCCTTGGTGGAGGATATGGCAATAGGCCTCATCAACCACCGAAGGAAAGGCTCAATGATGGATAGTACTAATGAAGATGAAAGCATATCGAAAACTGTTGAAGAAAAAATCATAATCAATCTTTAAAGTAAGAGTTGTACATTTCTTGAGAAGAAAGGTAATCCAAATCCCTGCTGAAGCATGGACACACAATATCCAGCAAAGACAGCACCTAAAACCATGAAGACATCTGTAAAAGAACATTACAACAGTTAGAGTGGCATAATCCAAATGCAGAATCTAAACATAAGCAAAAACAGCTCCCTTGGCATTGCGACAAGAGGAAATGGCCTTTACAAGCAGCTTGTCTTTTATGCCTTCTTTCCTTCTTTCGTATATGATAGAGCTAGAAGGCCATTAGTATACAGTAGGCGTAAGAAGTTGGAGAATCCTAGCACGTGAGTTAGTTACAAATAAGGGACAGGTATCACCTAATAATTGGGGTAGGATGGGATATAAAAGGAGGGGAATGACATTTAAGAGGGGATGCGTGAATTTCTGGACTGAGAGTGTGTTTGGGAAGTAAAGCCCCTCATATAGGCTGATTCTTATTTCAGTTGTATTTGCCTACTACTACAGAATATCAATATACCATACTGAATCGATGAGATTGTTTTGATCCATCTGATTCATTTATTCTAATAATACAGTAATACTTGGGTGAGTTCTATCAGTATATAACTTTTGGAGGGTTAGCCTTGGGACAGGGTGTGCACAACAGACCAGGAAAGTTGATCTTCAAACTAATATTCAATTTATGACAATGGAATATGAAGACAATTGTTCTTTCAATGGTCTTAGAAAGCATTATTGGGAAGAGCATCTTCATCAATCATCAAAAAGTCAATATTGTACATAGCCACATTCAGTTGGAAGAAATGTAGTTTTGAGCTAAGGCAGATACTAAGCTAGGGAAGATTAGGCAGATACTAAGCTAGGGAAGATTCAGTTTCATTTGTCCAATTAACAAGACATGTAGCTATTATGGCAATGAAAATAACCAATAAGTAATATGTACAGGATTACCTACATAATATATGAACCAATAAATTAAATAAAAAACGCATAATTGATTGGTGTGATGATAAGATATTCAAATGCTAGAGTAGTCTAATTGACCACAATGAATGAGGTATGCCCAATCTTGTAACTTTAAACATTGATTTATTTCTCTTCCATGATTGTGTAGAGAGTTATGTAAATTTGGGTATACCCTGCAGCTATGAACCTTAGATTCAACAAAAGCTGAAAACTTCAGCACATCCTAAAAAGGAAAGCTGATGTCACCCTAACACTTATTGCAGCAACCCAAGGTCGCTATTGCAAATTCCATGTTCGCCAGTACTGGCATGCACAAAACTTCTTGCATAGCTATGGACCAAAGATTCATCAAAAGCTGACAACTTCAGCACGTTCCAAAAAAGAGAGCGGATCTCATCCCAACAATGTATTGTAATAGCAGCAACCCAAGGTTGCTATTGCAGATTTCATGTCTGCCAGTACTTGCACGCAGAAAACTTCTATACAGTGATACAAGAGATTCTGACTTGCACTCAACCTATCCTAGTTTTCATTGGGTAATGATTATTACTCACTGAATCTGTGTCTAAGATCAAATGTGAGGCTAGTTGGAAATTGATATGACCCCTCGTTATTCACATAATTTAGACGGAAATAAAAAAATCATGTGGGAGCACAAGGCAATTGACCAACTCAGCTTACAATTTTTGGGTGCTCAACTTCCCTACTCTTCAGATCCTCTAAAGCAGCCACTTTCCCACTATACATTTCTCAACTAAAGCTCCCACTTCCTCACTCTTCAAGAACATTTAGTTAGTTTCTCTAAGTTTTAGGAGTTGGTTATTATCTTTGAGTGTTTAAATACCAGTTGATGGTCTAGTTTTGAGATCATTGAAACCATTCATTTTATCGTACTGGAGTCTTGTCCTCTCCATACGGACAGCATCCTTGGGTACTTAAGATTCTTGCAGTCAAATTAGTAAGCAATTTCACTTTCCTATCTGTAGTGTCTATCAGAAATTTAATCCACTCTGGGACCAGAATGTTTCCTTCATTAGCCTCTTGAGGGTTTGAATAATGTCATGACCAAACCTAAACCAAAGTGGCTGTAACAATTGAAGCAAAAACTAGCCAGGTTTTAGAGTGCCCAAGGACATTTTCTGCAAAGTTTCATCATCTTTCTGTTGAAACAGTACATATTGCAAGTCAGCTTATCCTTCTGTTTAATTATAATCCTATACAAAAGACAATGTTAAAGTAGCAGTACATGAATAAGTAGATGCTACATTGATTTTTCAGTCTTCACAAAAAAAAAAAAAACAATAAATTGTTCTTATGGATTCTGCCCTCAGAGAAATGCATCAAATCATAGAATAGAAGCTCGATCCAAGGTTTTATAGATATAAATCCAATAACTATACACCATTGTCACTCCCTCTCCAGGACAGCGTTTGGAAAGAAAAAATTCTGATGCAATGTTTTCTAGCCATCCTTCAACTTCAATGGCTGAAGTCCATCATTTGCCAACTGCAGGTAGTTATCCTTTTCATTTAGTAGAAGCTACATATCTTCACACACTTGTTCTTTGGGACATATTAAACTCGATATGAAATTAAGTAGACTTTGCAAACCACAAGAAAAAAATCTCATTCAAAGAAACTAAGAAGTCCATGTATCTGTTTCTAAAGGCTAAACATTACATCAAAACAACGTTGAACTTAAAACGAACTGATCAAATGAGACCGAACCTGCAAGACTAACTGAACTGGATCGATAATCACAGTCTTCCTGGTTGAGAGTAATTTGCCGAAGAGCAGCATTTCCCCTATCAACAATCAGCAGGGAACAGCTGGGCTGGACATATATCACATCAAAATCATTTGAAAACTTAGCATCCTCACTGGGTCCATCCCTATACCCAGCAGCATTCGATTTCCCGCCAGCAATGGTTGTCACACCTGCAATCAATTTCCAAGATTAAGATCTTCAACTTATTAACTCACTATGTTAACCATTGAAAGTTTATGCATATGTACAGCTTAGTTACATTACTTCTTTCACAGGAAAAATGTAAAAGAAATATAAAAACACAGTACAGTTCATTTTTTCTGATCTGACACTATGCCAGATGCTTTTTCACCTGAATCTCCAATCTTCCTGATGGCATGATTCAAGGTATCAGCAACGTACAAATTTCCTTTATCATCCATGGTGACACCTTTGGGATGATTAAAACGGGCTTCACTAGCCTTTCCATCCACATGTCCTTTGTAACCCTGAAATGACCCTGCCACCAACCTTGCTCTACTATCTGCAAAAGTAAAAGACAACCATAGCCTGAAACAAAGATCGGAATTACTGTTTTCACAACCATATGGACTGAGTGCAGATGAATCAGAACAAGCAGAAGTGAGAATTTGCAGTAGTTTTAAGGACGTTTTGTCAATCTAGCTTAGTTGAATATATTTATAAAAGATGAAACAAAAAGGAACCAAAACTTAACACAAATGTTAATGTTGGATTTTCTCAACATTTAGACAGCTTAAATTTAAATGAAATAACCAAACTTACATTGGGACAAAGGTGGAGTAATTTTAACAATGTTGCCATTTACTTCATCAACAGCAAATAGTTCACCGTCCGTAGAGACTCGAATTTGGTAAGGAACCACTCCAATCTCATTTCCTTCAACAACAGTTTCAACTAAGTATCCATCCTCAAACTGAAGAACATTCCCATCTGCTTACAAATGGAAGCAATACAAAAAGCTCCATTAATCAATGTTGACCAAAACAAAGAAAAAAAATGACAAACAAATATTAAAGCCAGATGAAAAAAACAACAGTATATCAAAGAAATACCTAAATGGGGAGTCTTTGAGGATGACCTAGCAGTCCATTTGAGAAGTGAAGCCAAGTGCTTAACCAATGGGCCTGTGTGCAAAAAACGAAATCAAACGAAACCATGAGTGAAAGAATCATACCCGTCAACCAACAAGCTCATAACAAGTCCTTGCAAAGAAAAACTAAAAACAATAAGAACCAAGGTTCATCTAGAAAAAGCAGGAAATGTGAACAAATAAAAGAAAACAAGGATACCCATTAACGGGACAAGTAAAAAAGAAGCCAAATTAGTACATAGAAACCCAAGTGAACAGAGAAAAACCTGCGGGAGCAGCATGGCCTTGATATGGTAAAAGAGTAGCAAGGAAAAGAAGAGAGAGTACAACAGTAGAACAGAAACAGGATCTTCTAATAGCTCTCATCTTAAAGACCAAACTGAAGACAACGAGGCGAGAAGAGAGATTAATGGTAGTTGCTTCGGGGTTTAAATTGTTGAGAACATATCACTGGTTTGGTATCAAACTGTAGGCTATTCTCAAGTAGAGCTTTGCAGCAGTAAAGAAGCAAGAAGCAAAGGCAGCTTTACATTTGTATTTTTGTTTTCTTTTTATCACCTCCTTTTCATTCCCATTTTGCGCTTAGCTTTATCGATTTAAGAAAAAGAAAATAAGTATGCATCCTTTTCATTCCATTTTGCGCTTAGCTTTATCGATTTAAGAAAAAGAAAATAAGTATGCATCCTTTTCATTCCCATTTTGCGCTTAGCTTTATCGATTTAAGAAAACTAGCAGTTAAATTTGCGCAAATGTGCAGTAAAAATATCCAGCAAATTTATAAGTAGGAAAAAAATTTATATTATAATTAAATAATAAATAATATCAAAATGTAATTAAATAAGCATTGGTTGAAAAATGAAATAAGATGAAATGACTTTCTTTGAGATATGTTTAAAATAGTTTACATGTCTCTACTTACATCTACAGTATAAAGATACCTTAATCTATAAGTTTTTTAATTAGTATTTCATAAAATTTTCTAGTCTAGAAGTTTACTTATTTGAGATCGTCGGCCATCTTTATCATTCGACTAGTTTGATACAACTCGATGTTGAGAAGACCATGTGAACTATTATGTGGCTTTTTATTCCATGCATGGTATGTTAGATTTGACTTTATTGAAAATGAGAAGTAGATAGAGTAGAAAGAGCGATCTTGGTATGAGTTGTGATAAGGAAAATAGTGATCTGGAAAATATTCACCGAGTATTCTTCGGTCTGTTAGCCATAACTTTTTCTCTAGTTATCCAAACGAAATGATTATTAATTTGAATTAAACTAGAAACGTATGCCTACATTTCTTATGAGACATCGAGTTTCAGTTCTGTCTCTAAAGGTCTCAAAAATTGTCATGAAGTTGAGAATTAGGTGCAGGATGTTGATAGCTGAACGTAAAATTCGTGTTCTGACTTTGGGAGAAAATCTGGGTTTATTCTAGATAGATATTGATAAAGTTCCTTCTGTAAAGTTGTAGATCTTTCTTTTATCTTTCCAATGGTATATAGCATGAAAAATTTGGACATCGGAGTCAAAAATTATGATCTTTTTAAGTGGAGATGTTCTGAAGATAGAAGTAAGACGATAAAAGTAAGACGAAATGAAAGTAAGACGATAAAAGTAAGACGAAGTGAAAGTAAGACGAAGTGAAAGTAAGACGATAGAAGTAAGACGATAAAAGTAAGACGAAGTGAAAGTAAGACGAAGTGA
>JANPWT010000004.1:24655200-24668071 GCA_024678245.1 Erythroxylum densum
AGTGAAATCTCAGAAGGATATCTGAGGACTGGACGTAGCCCACGGTTTGGGGTGAACCAGGATAAATTGCTGTGTTTTTTCTTTCTACTCTCATATTACTTATATCGTAGTTTTCAAAATTAACAAAGTTTTTCAAACTAGTTACGAATTGATTTACGATAAGTTTTTGAAAGAACAAGTAATTTTTTTTAGGGGATTAACAAAAAGTTTGTCACAATTCAACCCCCCCTTCTTGTGTATCTTGATCATATTATTGTTCAATATATTAACGTGTGATTAACTTCAATGGTGAAAGAGATAGTAAAAACACTTAAAAGAAGTGAGCGGTGGCACAGAGATGTTGGTAAAGAGTAGAGGAAAAAGAGGTCAGTTTGTTAGCTAAATTAGGAGCAATCAATCTAAGAACAACTGCATAAGTGGAATAAGAAGAAACAAAAGAACATCATGGGTAATTACTAGGTGAAAAGTTAGAGAAGAGGGAGCAGATAAGCAAGTTAGAACTGAGGCAGGAGAACGAAGAATCAAAGAAGACGTTTATGACAAGCCATGCAAGCAAGCAACAAAAAAAACCTTCTAAAAGAAATATTAAGTTTTGAATTTCTAAAAAAATTAAACAAATTTAAGCCTTAAATTTTGAAACCTCTTATAACGTTTCAGATAGTAAATATTTATCAAAATATGGAGTGTGTATCAAACTCATGTTTAAATAAAAATTAAGATATTGATGCAAGTTCTTTCAAAAATTGAGATATTGATGAAAGTTCTTTCTTTCAAAAATTGAGATATTGATGAAAGTTCTTTCTTTTCGAATCAGCTTGATACATATATGAAAAGGTTCCTATAAGAAGACGGTCAATTTCATACCTCCTTGAAAAGAGGCTCAATTTTAAAACTAAGCACTTTTATTTTAGAACTACTAAAAAAATTAAACTAAAAGCAAAAACTCTAAATCTAACAGTTTTGTTAATTTATGTTATAGTATTGGAGCAAAATTAAGAACGCGTCATTCTATTATCATAATCAAAAAGAAATTTCCTCTAAGATCTGCAACTGTTAGTACTATCAAATAAACTATTTTAATTATTAAGGAGATTGAAAGATTAAAGTCTTCTCTAATTATTAAGCACATAAAAAGGTTAAAGTCTTAATTATTATCTATTTCAATTGATATTTATGAGAACTATATTATATGAAGTGTCGTCAAAAGTATATTTCACATAAACCTAAGGCAGAAAAAAAAAACAATCACTTGAGAGCAAATTGACCTTTCACTTCTCAAATGAAACGATCTTTAATATATTGCAATAATTTCAATAAATTTCAATTGCATTTAAAAATCAAACCAAATCTTTTTCTCTTTATCTTCTGACACAATGAGAATTGACTTCATATAAGATTGTCCTTTGACTTTTCAAATGCAACGCCCTCTAATATTGCAATAATATCTTTAAAAATCAATAGTTCATCAAAATATTAAAAGGGCTAAATAGATACTTTTGCCCTGCTTTGTTAAGTCTCTCTCTTCTATTTTCTGCATTAAATTAATAGTTACAAATGTGACATGGACCAGGAAACCCATTCATTATGGGTTTTGCACCATAAACCATCGAAGACAACTTGTTATTTGAAACTTGTATCAGATCTTCCATCTAAAACCATGCGGAAGCAAAGGAGTTATGCATCTAAGTCTTACATACACGAGGAGTTTCTCACCCAATAAAGTCCACTGTGATTAAAGCAGACCTCAATTTCTAGAATATCAACATGAAAATGAAAGTCTTACTTACTAAAAGTGAAGCATTAAACAGGCATTTGAACTGCAGGGTTAGATTCAACTAATATAAGCCTCTATCAAGACGAGGCATTTATTATTAGAGTAGGTTTGGGGGGATCACGGGTCCAACGGTCCCGCATCAACAACTCTTGACCAGAAAACGTGAATTGGGCCACGTTGAGTTGGTCTGTGATCGTAATGCATCGTATTTGTACATAACCTTATTATGAGGAAAGTGATTCATGGCGATGCCCATGGGTTCAGATCCACATGCCGATGCCCATGTAGAACCAAGCCGAAAAAGGTTGCTATAATAATGTCATGCCTGTGTCAGTCTCAGTGGTGATATATCACATTAAATATTTGTCCTTGCAGAGTAGAGTAGTTCATAATATCAGGGCCTAATTTATGGGTAGAGGTTTCTATCATGAAAAAAACCAACTTTCTATGTGACCTGTGAAATGAGTTGTCCCAAATCCCATAACTTGCAGGCACGTGGAAAGGAATCACATTCCAGCCTTTCTACTTTTCTTAATACAACCAACTCTTGCATTGAGAAAGGCGTTACTGTTAAATTTTCAGTCCTCCATTGATGTACTAGTACGCATCTTTCTTCGTTCAATAGTTGAAAGCGATATCAGCTTGAAAATTTCTCTTGATATTCTTTTATCGCTGGAGGAAGATTAGGGAGTGGGAAGGTGAATAAATGCATACGTCCCCCAACACGCCTATATATCTAGCAATTATAATGACCAAGAGAGAGACTGGGAACATGCATGTGTAGTGTAGCCCAACCCTTTTATCAGTGCGAAAGGGTCCACAAATCCATGAATGTGGATGCCATATATCTAGTCTCTTTCTTCATATCACCCGTCTTTTTCTACAGTAATAACATTGTTTTCATTTTTCTGTTTTTTGAAATTGAGTTAGAAAGAACCCCTTTTTAGTGGTGAAGACAATTAAGGTATATTTCCATTCCAACGCAAGAAATAATGATAGCTGGACTGACCCCATCACCAAATTGACAATACTGCTCTCTAATTTTTTGTCAAGTTCACAACTTTTGCCAAGTTTAAAAAGTAATTGCATAGAAAAAATGTGATTCCTTATTTTCTTGTAGCGAGGAACTGTCTTTCCAATTCATTATCATGATCACCCATTTCAGCCTTTGATATAGATACTATTCACATGGAGAAGGGGTTAGCTGACACATTCAAAGGTTGGTGGGTTTGATTTGTTTGTGGGAGTGATGAAAAGGATTCCCAAAAAGTAAAAGGTTTTACTCTACATCTATCCTATCATCTTGTGCGGGTGGTGGGTGCAATGAAAGAGAGAGATTATAAAAATTCCTCACACTGCTCCTCAGACTGTTAAAAAGAAGGGCTGGGGCCTGGGGATCACACGTAGAATACAAATACATCACCACCAACTTTAAGTTGAAAAAATAAAAATAAAAAATGATATAAATGCAGGCCAGGTCAAGGGATGAATATATATTTGCCCCGAAAAGAGGGGAAGCACAAACACACTTGAACATGATAGATAATACCCCTCCTTTTACTAATTGGGTGTACTGTCCTAATTTATCATGACCATCCAATTTAGTATCTCTTTTCGACAAAGGCAGTAATCAGAATAATTTAATATGACACACCATGGGTTGTGGCCTGTGGGTTGTGACCCATTACCCTCTTCAACTTTGCTTTTGATGTGTGGTGGTTAAAGAATATTGTTGTCATAGGTCTTTGATGCACGCAAATGCAATAATAGAGCCCAGAGAGACATGGAGAAAAAGGTGAACACAGAATCCACGCGCCATACAAAAGATATGTACTCCTTTATGAGGCTTCAACGTGAAACACAGAATCCATGCTAGCCATGTAGCTAGCTAGATATGTACTTTACTTGTGAAGCTTCAATTCAATATCTACTTGGATTCCTCTACCAATGCCAACATAATCAATCATCTCCTTAATTGCGGTCACTTTCCAATCTAATTCTGGCTTAATAAATTCCAAAGGATACGATAAAATCATCCAACTTTAATTTATAGATTAGTGGAAGAGCATATAATTATATAGGCCTAGGCCTGCGCCTGCACCTCGAGTCCTAGTCTAGACAATTGATCAACATGCAATGGCAAAGCCGGTATTCCTTGCTTAATGCGTAACGGTAGTTTGTCTGTACGGCCTGCCCCGATGGACGTACTAGTTACCACAATTTGATATGATCACCCATGTGGGATGGATCATTAGTAGCAGTGCATCAAAGTCATAATCATAATTATTATAGTAGTCTATTGTCTCCTTAAATGAGATATTTTTTATTAGGTAAATGAAATGCTAGTTTAGAGGGAAGTAAATAGTTTAAGCTTAAGCGGTTCAGGTTTTAATATTTAAATTTTTTAATTTAATAACAATTTTTAAAATTCATACAATCCAATTTCTTTAATAATTATTTGTTAACATAACTAAATGAGCACCCTTTTGACATGACGCCCGTACACTCAGGGGACCTATTTTTGTATAGTTCTTTTCAAACTCCATTCATCTCTCTTTTAGCCTCCAGCTAGTCATTCTCTGTTCTGTTTATTGTGACAATTCGGCGAGAGGCAACGCTCGTCAGTCGCGGCGAAAACTTTGTGAGGAACAGTTAAATGAGATGACAAGCAGAGGGTTGCCCGGAGGTTAGGCTGGTGATGGGCAGGCCAAGGCTGAGTTGGGCGACGGTGAACCACCCTGGTGTCGGCGTTGCTGAGATACGGTGCTGCCCCACTCATAGTTTTACTGTATATAGATATTATAATGGAAAGCAATCCCGACACGAAAGACCTATCAGATTTAATTAAGAGAGAAAAAGGAAAAATGAACTTGATGGAGTTAATAATTGTTCAATCTATTGTGGATCTGGTGATGGTCAGTAACTTTTTTTACCATCGATTTCTCCATCTTCGAATTCAGTGCTTAAATTATTTGCCCTACTATTTTATTCCCAAACGTTAAATGTTGAGAAATTGTAATTCCTGTAATCGGACAAATGTAACGCGATTTAATTGATAGGTTCTATAATTAATGTAAAGGGAATTAAGCAATACGTGGTAATTCTTTTAAAGGCTATACTTGTTTATAATACAGTTTAGATTTTTAATAATTTAATTAAATTTTAATTTTGATTAAATTTTATATAATTAATTTTAATTAAATACTAGTTAGACTCAATTAAAATCCAATATCTTATATTAGTCTTTATTTAGTAAATGTCTCCTAATTAACCTTTAATATTTATTAAACTTCACAATTAAGACCAATTTGATTAAATTATCTTTTCCCTCTTTGATTGTTCCTCATATGTAACGTATTAAGCTTCTAAATATATTAATAATAGTTATAAATTATAAACTTAAATCTTATTTAAGATTAAATAAATTAAACTTATTTAATTTATCTTTAGTTATCTAATTAGATTGTTTATATCCAAATGCTTCATAACTACCCAAATATTAGAAATATCAAAATAGTTTTAACTAAGTTTTCACATAATTCAATACTTTTATCATGCAATGTTCGATTAGTTATAAAGCATGAAAACAATGTCTATTTTATGTGACTCCAATTATATTAGTTTTTCACCATTAGTAAATGATTTTGTTATTAACATTTCAAAGTTATTCTTGACATGTTATTCTACTTTGGCTAAGTATTTTTTAAATGAATACTAATAAAAAATAATGAAACATTTTTCCTAATCACTTTAAGACGATGAATCATATGCTGAGCATCTAGCTCCTACGTAATTCATATTATATCCAATAAGCTACTCATGATTGTGACAAGTCTAAGTAGTAGTCAAAATACAACAATCCTTATGTAAGATACTTTGGAGATTTCAAGACAAATAATCACTTATACAACTATCACAATGACAATTTTATAAACATACAATACTCTTCAAAATAGAATTTTCATATTAGGTTAGTTTCGTGAATTTATTCTCTAACATACACTCATACGTGTTTTTTAACTATCTTCATAATTTTGTCTATGAGATTGATTATAAGAAAGAACACTTGTGCTAGTTTTTCTACTCTATTAATGTTCATTTTTAATAGAGCGACGAGTTAGAACAATTAAGAGATAATAATTAAATTTAATATGAATATTATAATTTTAATATGATATAATTGTAGTCTTTATTTAAATACTCCATTATAATCTCATCATAATTTTTATTTGTAAAGTATATTTATCTCATTAACTTTATCTTATAAGTTATTTAATTAAATAGAGGTGCATAAATAAATAAATAATGACTTTAATTATTTATTTCATAAAAACTAAAACAAATTAATTTTAGAGTATAGATAAATAATTTCTCGCTTGTACTAAGTCAATCACTTAAGTATCATACTTCATATCAACATATAGTGATCATGCTATTGCTAAGATAGTGGTTTAGTGAGAGAAAACTACAAGAATCTCTTTAGTGAGTATTAATTTAAATCTTACAATATTCACCTTAATTATCATCATAATTAAGAGAAACTTTCTAAATACATACTTAGATCTTTGATAAGACCTTAACCCCTTGTACACACCTAATGACACTAAATTTTTTAATTACACTACTATTTCAATAATGCAAGGAACTATAATAAGTTAATTAAAGAACTTATTGGTCTAAATAATCATTTCTACTAAATAAAAGATCTATTTTGGTTCGAAATTGATGCCACATTAGAACCTTTTTAACTTAAAGTAATGTTATTTTAAGATAAATATACTGTAATTAGGACTTATTTATGTCAAACTAAAGTTAATACCTATATATCTTTGAACTTAAATATCAACTCATACATAGAATAATAAATATCCTTAATACTTGATAAGTATCAGATATCTCAAACACTAAATACTTTTAGTACATCATCTATGTGACTAGAACAGGTACACAACTTTCATATTTATCTTTATAGATGTAATTTTTAGAATTAACTTGTTACCTTTTATAGTTAATAAGACTTGCTCTTGGACTATCATATCTTTAACAATTGAAAATATGGATTATTATTCTCTATGAGTAATGTGTCATTGCATTATCCCACTAAAGAGGACAACTATACTTTCGCTAACATTTTTGTTTTCTTAATAAATTCACAATCAACTTTTAAAAAATTCTTTAAATTCATCATGAAAGTGAATTTTCTAATATCTTATAACCTTTCGACTATACATCAAATGTTTCAACAAAGGTACTAGCTCCATTTGAATATACTATTTTAAGAACCATCATCTTATAAGTATGCATTGAAATAAACATTGTATCCAATGGAGTTTATAAGATCTCATCCAACCTTTACAAATCTTATACTTTCTGTTATCTAATTTAATTATAAACTTATTGTATAATATATGCTTTAACGAAGTATCACATCCAAAAATCATTAATTGTAACTCATTTCAAGTCCGACCATTTCATATTTAATATAAAATCTTGCTAATTGATTTAATTAAAACTTTCAAAGGCAAATTGTTGTACTAGCTATAAGTACAGAGAAATAAACATTACATCGTATAATATCTTATATTATATTTCCACCTTATATAAATTCATATTGTAATGGATTTTAGTTATGAAGTTATTCAGTGGAGAATCTTGTTCCTTATAGATATCCAAGAAAGCTTAAATTTGACCTCATCTTTCTCATTAAAGTGCTTTGACATTTGCAATGCTAAATTTCTATTTGTATTTAAATACTTTGAACTTTTTTAAAAATTTAAATCAATATTCCATTTAGTGCATGTGACTCTAATATATAAAGTCATTATTAAATATAATAAAATGTAAGTATCCATCCTTTTATAAATTATTATTACATATGATAAATCATATGTATAAGATTCGCCAATGGAATACCATAATCGTCACTTCATCAAATGCTGATTTGGTTATCCTTCAGTTTGAAAACTATTACAAGTTTCACACGATTCATAATTAAAGGATAAATGCACCATTGTTTGAAACTTTATGATTCTTATTATATTGATTTAATCAATATGAAATAAAAAGATAATCTTAGTTACCTAACTTTGTATTATTGTTATTTATGTTAAGCATAAGTTTTCTTGATCTAACACATACAAAATATTTGTATAAACTTGGATTAACTATTTTTACTCAACAATCTATTTCTTATCATGCCTTGAGCATTGTAGTAATGTTGAATCCTAATTCAAAATCAAACACTCAAAGGTATGAATAGAAGAATTTGATTGTATTCTTTTTCTTACTAATACTAGGTATGATAGAGATAATATATCATAAATGACAAATATTATTATACTATAGCAAATATGGCTAATTGTGCTCCTTATTTATACTTTTAATAGGCTAAATTGAGTTGAACAACTTTATTAAAGTACTATACCTTTCAACTCTACTTTAGATTTACCTTCCACTTTGTTAGGAACTTATTCCTCCTTTTTTAGGCAAATTGGGTTTGGCTTTATGAATAGTCCTATCATCTTTTTCTAACTCGATTTCCATAAGGATAAATCAAATTTTTGTTATAAATGGTTACCCTTTCTTTTGAGTTGTGTTTCTACTTTTATGGTTATATGAACCATATCTTCTAGATCTACATAATGTTATAATTCTAGGGCATCAATAATCTCGCATTTTAAAATATTTAAAAATCTACCCACGGTGGCTTCTCGATCCTCTTTTACATTAGTTCGAATAATAGTTTTTTCCATCCCTTTCTAGAACTCCTCAACACTCTTTGAGTGAGGCATTGCACATTTTTTTGCAAATTCTTATATTAATGATTAGGGAAAAAGTGCCTCTTGATGATCGCCTTATATCTTCCTAGTTGTCAATAAGTTTCTTATGGTTCTATTTACTATTTATCACAAACTAATTCCACCTAATAATGCTATAAATAGTAATCTTAATAATAACGAACTTTTTTTTGGTATAATGATGGTAGTAAAAAATTAACTTCATCTAATTTTCTCAACCTTAGTATACCTTAGGATCATTTCTCCCTTATAATGAAAGAATATTTATTTTAATGTTTCTAAGGTTACTAACTCGCATAGGCTGGCTTCCGTAGCCCCTATATTGCTAATTACCTCAATGTGCAAATTTGCCTATATTATTTCTTGGAAGCTATTAGTCATCATGAAATCCATCTCCCTCTTCTTCGTCATCAAAATCATCTTAGAGCGCCTGTCCTTCTTTTTTATTGCATCATAAATTTGTTGTGACTTTCCCTTTGCAAATTAGTTATGGTAGTATCTTACAACTCCAATCAATCTCCAATATTGTCAAACAACATATTTATACGTTAAGGCTATTTTTGTAAAGCTTGAAGCATGACCATATCATCCTTCCTCCCTCCTTCAACTTTACCATGATTAATCATGCTTCAACCTTTAAAAAAATGTTAAAAATAACCTCATAATATTAGCCCTCTTGTTTCTCTCATTTAACGTCACTTAAATTCACTTGTATTTTCAATCTAAATGTATAGCTTTTCTCTATTGAATTTACTTTTAAAAATTTTGCATTTTACCACTATCTTTTTCATTTTTATTATTTATTAAACTAAATAAAATAAACAAGAAATAAAATACAATATTTAAACAATCTTAAACCTTGATAGAGGCAAGGATAGGTAAAAACTAAAAATAAGAAGAAAATAGGAGAATTTAAAAGATTTTGAATAATTAAAATAAAATATGGTGTCCAATCAAAGTTGGTATTGGATAATAATCTTGAAATTCAAACATGTAAAGAATATTTTTAGTAGGTTTTACATTTTGTTTATAGAAGGAAATCAAACTTTTTCCAAAACAAGTTAGGGAAATAATGATAGAAATATTCTTTTCCTATCAATTGTTGACTTATCCAAAAAAAAAATTTCATGCAACATTCTTTGTTTCCCTTTTTATAGACTCCGAAAGATATTGAACAAAAAAGAAGACATGAAAAAATGTAGGGAAAAAATGTAGGAATGAATGGATGCAAAAATAAGAAAGAACATAAAAAGAAAATAAGGAAGAAATCAAGAAACAAGAAATAAGAAATAAGAAACAAAGACAATAAATAAGAAAAATAAAAGATAGATATAGCCTAGTTTTATAACTAAAGCTTTGATACCAAATTGATGCAAACCAAAAGGATGAGACCTTGAAATCCAATATATTTAATTTGTAATTGAGTTTTAAGTAAGTTAAAATTAGATTAAGAATATAATTTTGACCTAATGATTATATGAAATCCTAAAGCAAAGGTATAAAAGGATCTTGACCAGCCATTATAAAGAACTAGAATGAAGATTATAAGAGGCTTTGAACACCAAAGGTAAATAGCTTGATAACTTTGAAAAGTTCTTTTAAGAACTAAGAGAAAACTCTTACAAAATGCATTAATAATTAAGATGTCTCCATACTTGTAAAGAAACATCCTTTACATACTATAACATAAAGCTAAGGTTTTTAAACTTAAATGAAACTAGGGTTTCAATTAGGCACAGTCTAGGCCACAGGTGTGGGTCAAGTTGTATTAACTACGAATACTTTAACGCCCTTAGGTACAATTGAGGATACGCTCATATCTAAAATTGTTGATCCTTTTGTATCTTTCAAAATTTGAACATAATTTAGGACAAGCCTATAATTGGAGTCTATGGATCTAATTATAACTTTAGGAATTAGTGCACAATCTTAGCCACATTTGTAATTGGATACAGTAGATATGTTTGTAACTTTGAAGATAGACACAATTTGGGTTATTCCCATGCTGGAGACCTATCTCCCCACTAAGTTGTCTAATAAGTTATACGAGTTGATACACAGTCGTATTGGAGGCTTGTTCATATCTAAGTCTTCTTCATCTTAACTCGAATCAAACTATTATATGGTCCTTTAATTTGATTTAACTCTATATGCATAATCACTTCTCTCACAGCCCCACTAAATACGTCTTAAAGCTTTATCTTCCTTGTTCACATTATTAGTTCGCTTTGTCAAACTCAAAAGATTAAAGACAGCTTAATTTCCATCACTTTTCATAACAGCTTAAAAAAAAGATCAACCACTACAAACACTATCACCAATTGTTCTAAAAAAGGCAACTGACTTTTAGGTCTTCTTGTGCTTGATCTAACTTATTTCAATATTCTCTAGAGTATGATTGATTTTCTTAGGGTCTCTTTTGGGGAACCCTACAACAGCGAAGATCGAGTTGAGGTTGAGAGAGGAAGTTATACGTTGAAGATGAAGTCCTTAAGGTTGTAGGTCTTCATCCAAATCGGAATAACTATTTGTTATGGTCGTGAAACAGCAAATGTTGGTCTTTGAAGTGGAGGTACAATAGATATAAACATTGTGGTTGACGGTTTATGTTCCACTCTTTTGTTTTCTTTGAAGTGATGGAAAAATAACATAAAAAAGATGAAGAGAGAGGGCATGGAACTCAAAAAAAAAAAGAGGCAATCAATAAAAGACACACAAAAAACAAGCAACTAAAGATAAAAGGAGAGATTAATGAAGCTTGAAAAGAAAAAAAAAGGTGGAATAGAAAGAAATCATCTAGGTGTTACGATAAAAGTATACTCAATTAACTACATTAATTAAAAAATTGATTTAGATTATAATTTTTAAAAGATTTAATTTATTATCCTTGACATTCTCTCCGTAGGACAAAATAATGTTGAAACAAATATCTACATAGATGTTGTGGAGATGGCAAACGAGTTCAGAAAGGAACAGATGAAAAAGACTCGACTATTATTTTGAACTATTGAATTAAATAGTATTCAAGGCCATGAACAATTATTAATCAACAATCAGAATTTAGTTGCATCTTATATTTTTCACAACATATATATGCAAATGATATGTTAAATTTCGTGTGGGCCTGGCAAGACTTCATTAATTGACACGTGGATTTAATTTATCTTTGTTCCATGGTCGTAATAAAAGTAACAAAATTTATGCCCGCTTTTTTGAAGAATCATGGAATGAATCCTTGTTCTGAACGTTGTTAAGGAGTAGATTGGGCACGGCAAGATCACTTTCAATCTTTGGTGGTGTTGATGGGAATGAAAATTATACCCTTAACTGAAGGAAAAGAATAAAATGAGGCTGCGAAATTTTGGAGGAGTGTTGAGCATTTTCAACTTTCAAGCATGCAATTTTTTTTGGTTTACGGAGTCTTTTAAGAAGGTCTCAATTATAAAAAGATACTTTTAAACTATTTATTTTATATTAATCTTCGTTCGAATTAGATAGGTCCCTTGTACGAAGTAAAACTCTAACTTTAAATTTTAAACAGTTACATATATAAGGATAATTTAAACCCATAACATCGCTTAAGTCAGGAAAACCTCTTACCCAACACCGTAAGATTTCAAGCACTCAAATTTATAATTACGTTAAACATTTATTCACCAACAGCTCTTTCTACCCAAGTAAATCTGCGTTGGCTACAACGTACGTTCCTCCCAATATCTATTAGGCCCCTCCCCCAAGGCCAAGAGAGAAGAAAAAAGAAAAGCAAGGACCGGAGATAGAGACTAGACCAAAATAAAGTAATAAACAGAAACTGCCAAAAGGCTCCTAGTCCTAGCTAGCACCCGTTCACCCTACTCTTCTGTCAACGGCCGCCTCTATTTTAAACCTAATTTACAGTGGGTCCCGCCGCTTCCATGTCGGCTAATGATTTTTGGCTTCTTTTCTATTTCATTTTCTTTTATTTTGTCTTATCCTATTCTTTCAGGTTCCGTAACCTTGTCCCACACGTGTATTTCAGTAGGCCCCACAATACCACTTTGTTGTTTGTGCCCACTTGGCAGTTCAAGGTAGGCCCTGTCGGCTAGTATTACGTGGCAGATGTTCTGCTCTCTGACAGTTAATATTAATGTGAAAAATTAAAAGCTGAAACGAGAATACAATTACTCTCTCTTATTTAAAATAAATATTATTTTAATCGTGTATTATTTTTTTTATACATGTTTATAAATTTATTTTTAAAATTACCCTTTAATTTCTCTCACATTTTAATTATATAGATTATTATTTTTAAGATAATTCA
>JANPWT010000004.1:24668171-24680006 GCA_024678245.1 Erythroxylum densum
GTGCCCACTTGGCAGTTCAAGGTAGGCCCCTGTCGGCTAGTATTACGTGGCAGATGCAGATGTTCTGCTCTCTGTCAGTTAATATTAATGTGAAAAATTAAAAGCTGAAACGAGAAAACAATTAGAAAGGAAGAACCAATCAAAATGATATCCCGAATTTGTCCCTTGATAAATAAGCTGAAACAACGGAGTGGCCATGATTTTTGTTGGCTACAGAAACTGAGTCAACCTGGAGAATGGGGCTTTTCTGGTAACCGAATCCCAAGATACACAAAATAACCGTACCCATCAAAAAAGATAATTATATAACTCCATTAATAAATGTTAGATTTGACTCGCTTTGTAGACCACCCAATCCCTAAATAAGCCCCACTTCACGTCCTTTGGCACCTCTATTTGCATTTGCATGCCTTTTTAGACATTTCCGTCAGGTACCATCCTGACTTACCTATCTTCGCTTCCCTTCCCCCCCTCTTTTATTTCTCACTCTCAAAACCACATAACACAACAACATATAAGGGGTTCAAGAGTATTAGATTTTTTACGAAGAAAGGAAACGGGATCTAAGCTTTCATTTAAGTTTTTACATGGCTGTTGAAGCTAGACATCTCAATCTCTTCCCTCCTCAGTTGCTTGGCAATAGGTATTATATTCCTACTCTTTCTCTTCTTCTACTTTTCTTCGCTTATCTCAGTTTTTCTTCATTAGTCCTGACGTTTATGGATTCTGGTTATGAATTTGCAGAGAAATGATGAACTCCATGGAAGCTAACGCAAACATCTACAGTCCCCAGATGGGATATGGTGTCCCATTATCGGGAACTACTACGACGACGGAGACTTTCCTCCCTACCATGTATAGTTCTGTAATTACAGAGTCTGTCCCTCACAAAACGTCAATTAAATCAGAGAGTGGCCTAACCTACAGTGTTCCTGCACAAAGAAAGCGTTCAAGAGACAACTTCAATCCTCCCCTTGCATACCCCACTCCGCAATCGACCAAGACTTGCGCACCCTTCTCCTTTCTCGGAGAAGACCTCTCTCTCGAGATCCAACAGCACCAACTCGATGTCGACCACCTAATTTATCAACATGTAAGTTACGTTAATTTATGAAACGATTAAATTTCTCTGTGTGTCTTTATTTTTTTTGGGTTAATTCAACATGTTATTGTGCTTTGGGTTGTTAGATGGAGAAAGTGAGGATAGAGATGGAAGACAAGAGAAAGAGGCAAGCGAGTAGGATAATGGAGGCAATAGAGGAAGGAATCATGAAGAGATTAAAAGTGAAGGAGGAAGAGATTGAGAAGATTGGTAAACTGAATTGGGCACTGGAAGAAAGGGTTAAGTCGTTGTGCGTAGAGAACCAAATATGGAGAGACTTGGCACAGAGCAACGAGGCAACAGCCAATGCTCTGAGGAGCAACCTGGAGCAAGTGCTTTCAGCGCAGGTTAAGGACGAGCGCACCCGAGGCGCAAGATTAGAGGAGGAGGAGGAGGCGGCAGCTGTCATGGAAGACGCACAATCATGCTGCGACAGCAGCAATGAGTCTGCAGAGAGGTGGAGGTTAGGGAATAGGGTTGCGCAGGATAAGGGTAAAACTGGTGTCAACAGAGTGTGTAGAAATTGTAGGGATGAGGAGGCATGTGTGTTGCTCTTGCCTTGCAGGCATTTGTGCTTGTGTACAGCGTGTGGGTCTAATCTCAATATTTGCCCCATCTGTAAAACCACCAAGAATGGTAGTTTTCACGTTAACATGTCATGAGACTGAGAGTGATCATTCACCGTCACCCCCATTAACGGCGGATAAAAGAAAGAAAAATAAATAAATAAATATATATATATGTTGGTCAAGCTCAAGCCTCCTCCTGTTCTCCAGAAAAAGCTTATTTTGATATTTAAAAAAGTAATCTTCTCTCTTTATCCCTGTTTATTCATTCATTCCATTAGTTTTTATTTATCCCCGTTGTGCATTGTGCATATGACCATCATCATTGTGATTTCATGCTTTTTTTTAATAAAAAAAGGTATTCCTATCTTGTTGATGAGAGGCATTGGGTGCTTTGCAGGCACCTCCATCTTTTGCTTCATCTCAGTTTTAATTTTCGCCATTAATACTCCATATGGTACATAGTTAAATGATTTCTTTTGCTTGAGACGGTGAAGTGCATATACTATATTGATGTCTTGTCAATGTAAGTTTGCTTTTCTCAAGTTTGGGAATTAAAAGAAGTAGCAGTGGGGCGCGAGGGTTGGTTCCGGTTGTTCATAGGAATGGATTACGCAGGCAGCACACCAACCGGACGGATATTGGACGGTGCTTCCACGCGCTAAGTGGAGAGTGATGGAGGAGAAAAGCTGACACGTAGTACTCGCGCAAATGTCGCTGTTATTCTGCAGCGGCACTCACCCGTATCTTTCTGTCTCTATGATTTTTGATATGTTAATTGCTAGGTATTTTTTTTAAAAAAATAAAAACTGGTGGAAGAAATTGTTCACAAGTAAAAGTAAGAGCATGATGGTCTTGAGGGGTAGTTGAATTTTAAAACACCGCCAAAACTGACAAAAGAAAAGCGAAAAGTAAACACAGCAATAATACGGCCTGTGAATGAATCACCTTGGACGTCTTCTCTTCTAGTCGTTATCATTTATTATATATGAAGTGATGTCCAACGGGTGGCGTGGCGTGAAATTGTAAAAATGGAAAATTGAAAAGAATGTAGAGGAGCGTACTAGGGACGCTGTTGGTCATAGTGCAATGAATTAATGAAGTGGGGAGCCGGGGTACTGCGTTACTCTTTAATTTGATTGAGGAGGCAAAAGTAAAGTTGGACATGCACTATTATTAGCTTCTCACCTCTGTCTCTGCCTTTATTTGCATTTATTTTTCCTGTCAAGTTACCCCTATGCCCGACATTCATTTCCAATCTATAAAAAGTTGACTTGAGACTTTAAACATGTTACTCCTTTTTTTTTTCATCGCAAAAGTTTTTGTGCTTCTCTTTATCTATTCACAACACATGCAGCCGATTCCATCTCTTTTCCTGCCAAATCCAACGTTTCAATTTGTTTTATGAACTACAAAAGTAGAGTAAAAAGTTTAATTAGAATAAGCATGCCAATTAATAGTGCCCTTTAAATTTCTTCCCGCTTTGTGTCCTAATGTGGAAATGCTTAAAGCTTTTACTAAAATATACTTATTCTCAAATCCTGAAACATAATGACTTTTTAAGATTTTGTAAGGAAGTGGCCAGGCCTCCATAGTCGACTCCGATAATGGTCTCTTGAGGAGGGAAGCAACAGTAATGGTCATTATCTAGAAAGGAGCAAAAGGCGTACTGGCAAGTTGTTTCCAAGTCATCTTCAAAACAAATTCTCTCCTCTCCACCTAGTGGGCCAGAAAAACGAAGATGTTGTAAGAAGAGAATTTTATTAAGAGGTAGGGTCCCACATATGTCAAGTACAAAAAAATCCAAAGTTGGCATTTAATAGGAGAAGGAAACACAAAATAATAGGAAGATCTTGTTTGAGGCCCTTTCCGGTAGATCAGACCCTATGTCCCTTTATGACCGGCATGCCCTCCAAACACATGTGAATCCGATTTATGAAAAAATTAATCCATTTATCTATGGGCATATGGATTTGGTTGTATTCATTTCTTTGTATACTACTGTTTACGAAATATAACATAAAAGGGTATTTTTGCCTAGGAATCATAACAAATAATTAGGGAAGGCAAGAAAAAGAAAAAGAAAAAGAAAAAGATGAACTCTTCTTGAAGATTATTTTTGTCAGTTTGTTCTTTTTGGTAAACCATACAGTAATAGCCTCCAGTAATGTCGTTTGAGAAGAATTTCATCTGTGCCAACCAGAAAAAGAAATAATGATCTTACCACGTTTTCTTTGGATGGTTTTCTGGTCTACATATGTGGGTTTGATTTCAGAGAACAAGAAAAGCACTCCTTGTAAAAAAATAAGCAGGTCCACTTCGATGAAATGCCTAAATACAATTGGCCCTTCCATTACCACCAATAAATACATAATAATATCCTATAGTTGCTTACAAGGAGCACTCTAGGCAGAGTTATTTTATTTCGTTGAAGTTTGACAATTGGTTTTAAAGTCTATAGATATGACCACATCTTCGATGTACATATTATTTAAATATACGCCATTCATTTTTATTAATTTATCTCGCTTTCGTTTCTTGAAAGATTGGAATTCTTAAATAATATTTGACATCGAGGAAAAAGAGTTGTCCAGGTTGGCACCTATGTAAATTGAAACAATTTGCTTTTCTTTCTTTTTTTTTTCCCCACTAATCCACACGAGGGTGATATCATAGCTTTGGAGGTCCATTGCCTAATAATGCGTGGGTCCCACGCACGAACGTCACAGGAAATCAAATAAACCTTCATTCAACACTCATTAACGAGTTTTTTTGGAGGAGACCATGTACACACAACTTAATATGCGTCTCCTCTCCTCTCCTCTCCTGTGAAAATGATATATAATGGTATGGTCCATGTCCACAGCTCATGTGGTCACATACATCTATAATATTGTTCTCCATTTAGCTTTCAATATAATAATCCCAAAGAAAGAGAACCCACCCCATAACTTCACTGTTTGTTTGTGATTCTGATATTGGATCGAATAATTAACAAATATGGATGGATAGAATTCAAGGTCACGTCGACGCTATGCACAAGCCCAACTACATGCCTGACACTGACACATCAACCAATAAGCATCATTTTACGAGCACATAAACATAATATTGTCAATGAGACTCAAACCCTTACCCCATCTTCCAACCTCCACTCCTGCCTTCTCTTTTTGGGAATGTCAAAAAAATTCATTATGCCCAACTTGTTTTCCTTTCTATTTACTTTTTGAAAATTAAGAGAGCAGTATTACTGTTACTATTATTATTCCAGGAAAGAAAAAGAAACAGCGAAACGGGAAGACCCGCTTTGTCCCGCCAATCAATTTCAATCGCATCTTTTTATATTTCAGAAAATAACTTTATCTCTAATTTTCTCGGAAGGCCCACAACCTATGAAATAAAAAACCCATTGATTAGGGCACAACTTTTTCACTTGGACGGCCTCCAAAATCCAAACAAGCACTTCTTGTCAATTAGCCATCAACCCCAAAATCCGACCAAGCACTCACGGTTTTAATTTCATGATCTGCTCTGTGTTTCTTGTGTATAAACAAGTTCCTTTTTACCCAAATGAATGTTTTTTCCCCCTGTTTTGTAAGCTGACTCATTCGACGATATCACAATCACATTCCTTGTTTCTGGTTCTTACTATGGATTGCGTCAATTTCATTTCATTTCATTGTTTTGCTTTGTTGTCAGGGTAAGAATTATATCCCTAAAAGAAAGCAAGGCACGAACCGCTATTCAACTATAAATATATACATGTGACAACAATCAATTTTTGTTGGTTTAACTTTTGGGAACTTCAATGACCCCACTTGACTTGGAAATGGTTGAAACTTGAAAGTGAAACACTGAAAATAAAAAGGCTAGTTCATGTTATTTGCATATCTAAAGCCAAAAGCACTCCACCTCTTCACTACGTATGGATTATGAATGAACCAAGCTTGAAAAGTGAAAATGGAATCATCAACTTCCTATTAGAAATTAAAAAGAATATATATATTATGGACAAGATTACAAGGAGTGTAGCTCAGATACATATGTCATCAAGGCCTGTTAGGTTGGTATAGAAGATGGACTCAGCCCAAACCATTTAAGGCTATTTCCTAAACCGACGCAACATGGAAGCCTTGACTCGGTAGAATTTGGAACTCAGTTGGTTGCGTCGTACCCGAGCATAATCCGTAATTCGCAACCCCTATCTGGTGGCTTGATATGTATGTATGTATTTGTTAGTGAACCAAAAGGTGATATAATAATTCTTGCTTTCCCATCCTTCCAATAATTTTGTGAACTTATCCTTTGTCTCGCTTGAATGTTGGGTTGGCAACTTCAGCTCACCATTAAAATATCACTGAAGAATTTCATTCCTTTTAGAAAACTTCGCATATTTTGAGCCTACAACCTATAGTTTTGACTTGTTTAGGAGTATGGTGATGGATCGGGAGAATTCACTTTTATCCTTTGGGAATTTGGAGCTAAAGCGAAAACGGACGGAGCTTTGGTTGAAAATATGAAAAATATATCAATATCAAATTATAAAAAGGTGGTAGATTGAGATGTAAATATATAAAAGTTGGGAGACAGATACGTAAATAAGAGAAAGTTGAATGATTTATTCGAAAATAAAAGAAAGTTAAGGATTAATCAGTAAGTGTGAGAAAATTGGAGGATTAAAATGAGAAAAATGAGAAATTGGAGGACGTGTTAAAACTAGAAAACTGCAGAGATACAATTTTCTGGAACTTAGAGAAAGCATTGGTTTAGACAACCTAGTTTGCGGCTTCCCTTTCGAAGAGTTTGACCACTGTATATTGTTCTTTGATGATTTCTTGAGGATCAAAACATATTTTTCTTCATTCTTCTCCAATCAATATATACACAAGACTATGTCCGATTCGCCTTTTAAAACTTTGGGTCTGACAACCTAGCTAATGCAAAGGGCAAAAGGCCAATACTAAAGTTAAAATGGACTTAGGCAAAGTAAAAATAACCTTATTAATCTAACCTCTACTTATGAACTAAAGAATCATTTCAAGCCCAAAAGCATAAACACTACTTTTAACTTTAATAAAATATCCAACTAAAACCATTCCCTAAAGTTATGAATATTGTGACAAGAGAAAACAAGGGATCATTAGAAAATTCCTAACTACTTCAACTCTAATATGACATAGAAATAAATTAAACAAATAAGAACATAAACATAAAAACAAACAAAAATCTACAACAATAATTAATAATGAGCATAGATAAAATGTTGAATAATAAAGTACAACAATTCTAAAAACGTAAACACATTTGAAACCATAATTTAAATATCTCATATTTAATCCTAAAGATTTTCAAACTTTATAATTAAATCTAACTTAATTAAATTACCATTTCTCTCTTTAATTGTCCTACGTGTGTGACTCATTAGATTTTTAAGTATGTTAGAAATAGATATTGATAGTTCATAATGGTAGGCAAGAGGGAAGAGGAAATTAATTGGAATTTTAAAAAAATCAATAATTTTTCTAATTCATGTACTCAATTAACAACAATCAATGTACATAAGAATGACAAAGTGGCTTAATATAAATTAATCAACAAATTGAACAAAATTTAAAGGTTAAAGAGGATAGGGAGAAGAGAGTGCAAATCGATTTATAGTGGTTCAATAAATAACCTTCGCCTATGTCTACTCCTAAGAGTCTTCCACTATAATTCTTCTTTCAAAGTGAAGAATAAACTTTGTACAATCTTTCTTAATAAACAAACACACTTCTTACAATCTTCTTCCAAGGTGAAAAGGAACCTTATTCCCACTTGAAACACTCCCAAGTATAATATCCAACACTACAAGAAAAGATTACAACTAAAATATCTCACTTATTCAGTTGATAACTCAAATTGGCTCACTCACATAAATATGACACAGTGATGCCCAAGTGATTGAAAAACTCCTTGAAAGATGTGTATACAATACCAAAACCTTATAGATGTTAAAACAATGAGAAAAACACCTATTTATGGTGTTTTGGAACCTAAAATAATCTTTGTAGCCAGGAAATAGCCATTACAAAGACTATATGTAGTGCACTAGTCTACTAGTATAACATACTAGTTGACCAGTAAGCATTTATAGCACCAAAATCATGAGCCGTTGGACATTGGTCAACTTGTATGCATATTGGTTGACCAATATGGCACATTGGTAGACCAAACATTAGCCAATCTTACTACAAACTCATGGTACATCAAATTTAATATATATCTTTTGACCACTAACCCATATAGGTTGACTAATCGTGCTAAAAATATGATTTTAACTACTTCAAATGATCAAAATCAATTTTTAAAATCCAAATATAATTAAAACACTTTTCAAAACCTTCCTAAAAGATTATTTGAAAGATTAAGAGGCTTTTGTGTTAAAATTAAAAGCTTCAATGTTTTTTGATAAATGTAAAGACTCATGTAATGAAGTAAGATGAAATGACTATACAATGGATTAAGATGAAATGACTATACGTAGTAAGCCTTTTAGATCATCAAATTAACAAAGTAAGCTTACAAATAATAATAGGAAATTTTAGATGACCTTGATGAGCTTTGATCTTCTTTTGTTCTTGTTTTGACCTTCATTTCATCGATTGTAAACTTCAACTTTTCTGTATCAACTTTATACACTATCTTCTTCAGGTTTTGGCTTCATTTTATTCTAATATTGCTTTCCTTCAAATTAAAGGACATATTAATAGTAATTATGTTTCATTATGATCAAAAAATAAATTGGAACCTCTCTTGGTTCAACAATCTCTCTCTTTTTGATGATGACAATAAATATGTGATATTAGAGGAAAAAAAAAAATCAAGAATATGATTAGCTCAATAAATATCAAGAATATCATTAGCTCCCTATTAATTCTTACGTAAAACATAATTCAATATGAAGAGCGTAATTCAATATTAAGAAAAAAGAGATATTTAGAATCAAAGAAATATGCATATATAAAGATAATATAAATTTACTCAAGCATATCATATATAGTGAAAGAAACATAAAAATGACGAAACATTCACTCACCCTGAATGTTATCAGTCTCCTTAAATATAATATCACAATACTTTCTCACCCTTTTTGGAATCATAAAAAAGAAATCTATTAAGCGAAAACGTGTAATAAAAATTGTCATTTGTCAAGCTAACTTAGTTAAAAAATGAATTTGATCAAGATTGCCAAACTTTGTCACCATAGACTGCTATTGAATATTGAAAGAGGCAAAACAAAATGTTAATTTTGATAGAGACATCCCTATTTATGTCTAATTTGAAAAATTCCCAGTTTTAGTATTGTTCCTAACTTGAAAGAATCAATTAAAGCATCAAGGGCAAGTTTTAACAAAAGAGTGAACCGTTTAAGGTTTTGGATGATATAAACATAAGACATGAGAAAGGAAAAAAGGAAAAGGAAAAATTAAATAAAGGAGCACTGGTTAATCTCATACCTTAATTGGTCAACTAATGTTTGTGTTTTGGTGAAATGATTTCCTAATTAATGTAAATTATACCTTAATAACCTCATTTTTCATATAGTCTGTAATTCTAGGTATTAAGATTCACATTTAAAAAGAATATTAAATGCCTTATTCATAATTTGAACTCAAACAATCTGTTGGACCCGCTGCTGGAGCCCAACATTTGATGCTAGACCCCGCTGCCGGAGCCTAACATCCTGACTGCTTGAGAGCATGGGGCTGGACCCAGGAAACGTGCTAATTATGTATTTAGTGAAAAGACTGCGCGGAAACTTAATGGGCCTGCTGGAAAACATACTTAAAATCTGCTTTCATGTAATTTAATCAAACAATCATGATTTATATGCCAAAAGATGAGTTCGATGGACCCATCTTGAGAGTTTTACAAAGCTTTACAAACATTTCAAATCAAGTACAATCAGTGGGTGCAAATGCCCAAAATACAAAAATACACTTGACCCATAAAACCCGAAATGTGACTAAAGCCTTGAATCATGTGAAAACTGGAAAAATACAATAACATAACAAAAGTGGAGTGCTGCCGTACTCGTGACTCACTCGATCGCTTGCTCGTCACCTGAATGGGGGAGATTAGAGGGGGTGAGCTATAAAGCTCGTGGGAACATACTTATAACATAGCAATAAGTAAAACATATTCATAAAATAACTCATTGCCGTAACTTGCTAAAATCATATTCATTGAACATGTATGTATCACAATTCTTGTAAAATGCTGGATTCTTGAATAATTCATTATGCATATCACATAACAAATCATATCACATAACATGATGGTATGGGTGTCCCAGGTTCGTGACGTACTACACATGCCGACAAAGCGTTGATGTGTAGACGTATTTCATGAGGGAATCCTTGTAAGGAATTCCTATGCCACAGTCGGGCAGGCGGGAAAAGCCTTTTCTGAGTCAATGTGCACTTGACTATTCGTGAGGGGACACCGCAAACCCACATAATAATGCATGATTCATGTTCTTGTTATCTTGTTTGCCAATCTGGCACTTGCTTGTAACTTGTCTGAATTCTTGCTCGTCATGTTCATAAAACTTGATTTCATGCATAAGTGTTCTTGAAAGGAGATAAACCCCCTTTTTGGAAATCATTTTCATAATTCATGTATGCAGATCATATAACATGTAATCAATTATCATAGTATGCAATGCGATCGTGATGATGCAATTTGAATGCATTATGTCTTGCTTGCTTTGAACTAAACAATGAGTACTTATATACTGTATTATAAACATGAACCCACCTGAATTCCGTGCTTGTTCTTTCCTAGGAATCTGTTTCCTCGTGATCCACTTGCTCCTCTAACCTCTCTTGATTTCCTAAAATAAGAACCAAAGTTCACATTCAATAACTCATGCTGAAAACATAATCCTATTCTTAACTTCCATCCAAAATTCTACATTCTTTAAGTCCAATTCATAGATTCATTTATCCCTAAACTTGTAGCCTTACTTCTCTTGTTTACTACGCTTCAAACCTCACCTCAATTGGACCTTTGTACTAAAAGATATGCGTAAAACACTAAAAATTATCCTTGCTGGAAAATTGGCCTCGCCGCGACGTGGGCTCGCTCGTCGCGACGAGCGGCCTGGCTCGCCGCGGCGTGCGGCCTGACTTGCTCGTCGCGGCGTGCATGGATTTCGTCGCGACGTGCATGCCTCCCTCGCACGTCGCGGCGTGTTCTTGAGCACGTCGCGACGTGCGGGTCGGGAAATGTCATCCGAAACCCAGATTTTCGACAGATTCAACCCTCAATCTGCTCCTTTTTCAACTACAACACTTTTAACTCATGGATCAAGCCTTATACTACTATTCTATACTGATTCTAACTCCAAAAACATCAACACAACAACAAATCAAGGAAATCTACCCATTTTCACCATAAACCCTAAATCCACGATTTCTACTCAATCCAAGCAATACCAAAGTTTAAACCACTTCAAACAAGTTTAGATGCGTAAAACTTACCTTAAGGATGCTTGAAATCTGTCGGAAAACACCTGAAATTGCTTCCTCTTCTTCTCCCTTTCTTCTCCTCTTCGACGGCTTCTTTCTCTTCTTCCTTCTTTTTTCTTCTTTTCCTTTTCTTTTCTTAATTCCTTTAATTTCTAAAACCTACAACAAATGGGCAAGGTCTATAATGCCCTCTTGGGTAAGCCTAAAACCTTATAACTCATGTGTCTTGACCATTTTACCCCTTAAATATTTTTACTCTTTCAAAACCATTTATTTCATGCTAAATTCAAACTTAGCTAAATTTTCTACTAACACTTTAAAAATCAAATTATACCATGAATCATACTAGCAACTTAATTCATACTTAATAATATCATGAAAACAGGTTTGGGGTCTAACAATCCTCCCCTCCTTAAAAGAAATTTCGTCCTCGAAATTTACCTGAATCATCGAATAGACTTGGATACTTCTCTTTCATGGTGTCTCTAGGCTCCCATGTGGCTTCTTCCACTGAATGGTTCCTCCATAGAACCTTAACTAGCTGAACTGTCTTATTCCTGAGGACCTTGTCCTTTGTGTCCAAGATTGCTACTGGAAGTTCCTTATAACTCAAGTCGTCTCTTAACTGAACCTCTGAAACCTGAATAACATGAGA
>JANPWT010000004.1:24690200-24700405 GCA_024678245.1 Erythroxylum densum
CTTTCATGCAATTGACTTAAGAATCACTAAACCCACTTCATTTCTAAACTTTCTACACCATAACCCAACTAAAAACTAACACTTGAGATTATGACTTACCTTGGTTCTTGACTCAACCAAAGAGTTTCTTGGCTCAAAATGTAGCTTAGCTCTTCCTCTACACTTTTCCTCCTTGAACTTTCTTCAAACTCTCACTTGATCTCTTGGAAACCCAAAACCTAGCCAAGTCTCTTTCTTTTTCTCCTTCTTCTTTCTCCTTCCACGACACTTCCTCTCTCCCTTTCTCTAATTTTCGTAAATCCTCTCTTCTTCTCCTACTAACTTACTTCTTTCATTCTCTTTTTATACTACTTACTTAATAACTTAAGCCCATAGGCCCTAAAGCCCAACTCTCTTCCTTCCTTCCTTCTTATTTCCTCTTTAAACCACTCAAGCCCATTTATCCTTTAAGCCCAACTTACTCTCTTTTCCTTTCCTACCTCATTAAGGCCCAACTAACACATTTAATTTCATTAACTCACCACCTAACATCTTTAATGCTATAACATACTAATTAATGTTAACTCAATTAATGCTAACATAACTTACTCAATTAATCTAATCATGCTTAATTAAAAAAAATTTTTTTGGGGCTAACAAAGACTTAGTGTTCTGGTTGGACTAAACAAATCTATATGTAACAACTCTAGAGGTTTAGACGAAGTTATAACATTTTTAGAATAACAAAATATTTTAACTTTTTTTCTTTTTGATAACTCTCACAAAATAAATCTTTGTTAAAATTTATTTTTGGTAATCCTCTTACCGAATCATGTCTAACCAACTTGGAAATATGTTTAAAACTACCATGACCTAGCTTTTTATGCCAAATCAATTTTTCCTCATCTGTTGATATAAAACACGAAATATTTTGACTTTTCAAATCATCTAAGTTGATCTTATAGAGGTTATTTCATCTCTTGGCAGAAAAGAATATGGAATCGTCCTTATTTTTGACTACACAAAAATTTTGATTAAAGGATACTTCAAAACTAGAATCACATAATTGACTTATACTAATTAGATTTTGTTTTAATCCTTCAACTAGTAGAACATTATCAATAGACACAAATGAATCTTTACCAATTTTGTTGATTCCAACTATTTTGCCCTGCTAGTTGTCTCCAAAAGTTACTAATCCTCCATGCTTATTTTGGAGGTCTAGGATCATAGACCTTCTTCTCATCATATGTCATGAGCATCCGCTGTTTAAGTACCATTAGTGTTGGTTTCCTTTTCTAAGAAAGGAGATCGACTAACCATTTGTCATAAGAGATGCTATTGCCTTCATCGTCTATCGGTGTATATAGACCATTCTTGATGATATCCCAAAGATCAATATGTGTGGATTTTATAAAGAGCCGTATCCTATCCTTCTAATAATGATAATCCTCACCATTGAATGCAGGAGGTCTTGTGACCGAGGCACCTTTAGCTATAAAAACATTTGATTCAGCCATGGAACTTTGTCCTCACTTTGTAACAGTGATTTTTGGAAACCTCTCTCTGATACCAACTAAAGTAAATCATTTGTTAATATAGAAATAACGTAAAATATGTAAAATACACAAGAAGGGGGTTGAATTGTGTAAACTTTTCAAAGATATTAATCTTTCGGGATTTTTTGAATTTTTTTACAAAATTCAGATAATCATAAAAACACTTTACTAAAGTCGATAAGTAATGCAATCGCAAGAATTATTATCTACTCGTTTAACAATAATAAAATTAAAAGATAAGCGTATAGAAAAGACGTCACGATTTTATACTGGTTCATCCTAAACCTTAGGCTACGTCCAGTCCTCAAAGTTTGTCTGAGATTTCACTATACTCTTTAACTTTACAAGTATTCTTTCTACACTTGTAGAGCCTCTTCAGGTCTCTCTCACAAAGTATTCTTTATCTTCTTTTTTAACCTCTCCAGACTCTAGCCTTTTTTTCTCTCTCTAGGAAAGATATTTTTAAGCTTCATGTTACAAATGTGTTCATTCTCTTCTTTCGCACTTTGAATACATAATTTCTCTAAGAATTGTACAATTAGATTTTCTCTCTTGTAAAAAAAGTTATTTAGTTTATGACTAGAACTAATATTTATAGCCTAAGTCTTCAACTGTCTTTTTGAGAAATTGCTTCTTGAATTTTTTAGAAACCGTTATTAGTTGAGTCATGTAATTAACTCCAACTAACTAATTGACTAACATTCTAGAATATCTTCCTTTTGTATCATCTGGTATAATACTTCTTCTGTTATCACGCTTTTTCTGTTATCGAGCTTCATCTGGTATCGCGCTTTGTTTGTTGTTGATGTGTTTTTTTATTGCTGACGTATCATTTGTTGCTAAAGTGTCTTCTGGTGTTGATATATCATCTGGTGTTAACCACGCATCTTCTGGGTTTGACAAAGTGTTACTTACATTTTTCTGCGTACTTAACAAACTTATCAAAACAATTCATACATTTCTAAGATTATTATTATTTGACTATCATCAAAATTAATAGAAGTGAAGCCTTTTTGACTTAATATTAAATGCACAATAATGAAACATACCTCTAATGCTGGGCATGGAATTTTGATGCATTCTCTCCATTGTAGACTGATCGAGCCCAAGTTTATTACATAAATTAGCGACATTTTCATGATTTTTACTACACTTTGTGATTCCTATTATTAGATTTTGTGTTTAAATTGACTCTTGAGTGTGTATTTTTATTTAATGTAGTTTGAGAGTAAAAATTGTCACAAATCAATATTAATTGCACTAATTAATTTTTTGAGAACAATTGATACTGCAAACTACCATTTTTATTGTAGGAGACTCAAGGAAAAGGGACTTAAGAAGAAGATGTAGAGTCAAAGAAGGCTGAAGTGAAGTCAACAAGAGAACAGGCGCAACAGGAAGTTCACCACAGCGAAATACGAAGAAACCTAACTGAATTTTCGGGAAAAGTTGCCGCTGCGAAGATTAATTCTTTTTCTGCGGTGAAGGAACTAGAAATGAAGCAAAACCTTTTGTGAAAAGTTCGTTACGGCGAACCTCGGAAATCCTGAACTATTTTTGAAAAAATTACCCACTATGCCACCTAATCCAATCATCTTTCATTTAAAAACCTACCAAATTAGGTTTAGAGCTGACAATAACAAGACATATACAACATATTCACACACTCGACTCTCTCTCTCTCAAATTCGATGATCATTCATCACTCTCTTCCATCTTCATCGCCAACTCTTTCATCATTAGCTATTGCCATGGATGCTATTGGTGGGTTTCCGGTTATGAGTTCTCCCGAAGTAATGCTTGGCTAAGCACCTTTTCCTCTTAAAGATATAGCAATGGCTTGAGTTCAATGGGCTTCAAAGGGAAGTAGTTTACTCATGTTTAGCCACATTGTTATGAACTCCTTAGTTAGGATTTATGCTTTGTAGTTGGATTTTCTTGATTATAATTTAATCAAGTGTTAAACATTTATTGTGTTATTGGGTTTGTTGATGTAGAACTTGGAGCTTGAATATATGAAGTCTCGTATATGGCTTTTTTTGATTTTGTTAATTCTCTTTTATCTACCTAGTTGTGTTTGATATTGAGATGATGTTAGATCCCAAATTGACCACTTACAGTAACTTACCCATTACACACACTAAGATGCATTCAACAAGGTTTTAATAAATGGAGTTCATTGATTGAAACCTCGGACTTAAAGAGTTCTTTAAGGTTTATCATTTGAAAACTTAGTGACTTTCACTCCCACCAAGATTTATTTCGAACTATGATAGCCTAAGCTCATTTTTCAAGAGGATTTTATCACATTTGATCATTGTTTTTAACTTTCAAATTCTTATCCCCAAAAATCCAAAAATACTTTTACGCACTTCTCTTACAATTAGTTCAATTTTGTTAGTTTTCTTAAAGAACCAAAACCCCCCTCCTAACCAATTTAGTTTGCATTTCATGACGTTTAGGCTAGCTTAGATCCATTGCATTAGGTTCCAATTAAGTGAGACAACCCGAGGTTGCACTCTATATTGCAATCCTTAGAATTAAATTTTTGATTTGACTACCAAGGGTAAGATCGAAAGACACCGCAGATCAAAATGGCGTCGTTGTCGGGGAACCAAGCAATTGGTTTTCTTTAGGTTAGTCGTTGTCATTTTTGTTTCTCATTGAGGTTAGGAACCTTTTCTTCTACGTTTCATTTTACATAGTTTAGTGTCATATTTGTCAATAATATAGGATTTTTATTTTTCTTTGCATAGCATTAAAATTTTGAAAACACAAACAAAAGCATACATTCACAGTTAGACTTTTCATACTTAGCATTCTTTTTGCACTCGCATAGTTTTTGAGTCTTTTCTTTGCCATACATACATATTTTCATACATACTTTCACACACCATACACTTGCATCCATTGCATCTCATCTTTTATTTGAATTTGTGTGCTTGCGAGTAAATTTTGTTACCTTTTATTTTCTTTTGAATTGTTCCCGTGCATGCCCCGAAAAGCGAAACTCCTACCTTTCTATCCTAAAATTGAGAGACGTTTGAGAAATATTAGAAAGGAGAGAATAGAAGAAGAGAGAAGTAAGGGAATTGTTGAAGAAGAGTCTAGTGGGCAAGGTAGTGAAAGCAACCCTTTAGAAGGAGTGAATATGGCCGAGAACCCAACCTTTCTCCAAAACCCTAACTTTCATGTTAACCAACCTACAAATGGTGATAATGGAGGTAATGGGGAGCATGAGAGAGTAGGTGAGAATAATAGGAATCAAAGGAGAAGGACTATTAGGGAAGCAACAACTTCTGATGTGAATTATGATCCATTTCCTGCTGCTTGTCCTAATTTTGATGTTAATTTTGAAGTTAAGGGATTACTCATTAATTCTCTTCCTAAATTTCATGGCTTGACAGGAGATGACCCCTACATGCATTTACAATCCTTATCTATGATCTGTCAGAGTATGAAACCAGTGGGAGCTTCACTTGATCAAGTGTTATTGAAGGTTTTTCACCTATCTTTGGAAGGAAAAGCAAGAGAGTGGTACATGAGTCTTCTAAGGCATCTGACAAATGCCTACCATAGTTGGGGAAATCTGAGGAAGGTTTTCTTGGAGAAATACTTTCCAGCTTCCTGCACCTCATCGATGAGGAAGGAGATTTACTCGGCACGCCAGGATTATGATGAATCTCTCTATGACTATTGGAACCACTTCCAAGATTTGTTATCTAGATGCCCCCACCATCAAATACCGGATGAACAGTTAGTGCAATATTTCTATGATGGACTGAAAAGTCAAGACAAACGTATGTTAGATTTGGAGAGGTTCATTGATTGATCTTGCGGCTTCGAAAGCATGGGATTTGATCAAGAAGATGGCTCTGAATCATCAACAGTATAGTGTTAGAGAGACCCGAGGAGTGTATGAGTTGGGCACCACAATAGCCCAATTTAAAAGAATGGAGAGTTTGGAGTCAAAAGTTGACTCGTTAGAGAGTAGAGTGATATCACAATTATCCTTCATCACTGTAGAGCTAAAGAATATGAACGTGCATCACTCGACATCTTCTATGGATCTCACACACCTAGTTTTGATACTTGTGGGTCAGTGATGCACATATCCAATGTTTTCCCTAGTCGGCTTGAAGAAGTGTCTACAGTGTATCCAAGATGATCACCCACTACTCCAACACTTATAATGAGGGATGGAAGGCCAACCTTAGGTTTAGTTGGAGGAATGAAGAGGGACAGGCTTCGAACAGATTTCAACAAGGGGGAGGAGTTGGTACTTCCACCAACTAGTTCCCCAACTAACAGCAAATCATGACTGTCCCACCCAAGGAGGACACCAACCAACTGCTGCAAAATATGATGACTTTGATGAAGGAAGAACAGAATTCTAACAACAACCAGTTTAATGCCATAGGTTCTCTGATTCAGCAAGATTCTTCAAGGAATGTTGCTCGGTTCAATGCCCTAGAAAAGTGAATGGAGCAATGGGAGACAAAAGCAGAAAATATTAACTCTTTTGTCACTTAATTGTCCAACAACATGAGTGAGAACCAAGCAAGAAGTAGTGGAACCATTCCTTCAAATACTGTGATGAACTCTAAAAGTTTAAATGCAATCGCTCTTTGAAGTGGGAAACAAGTGAGGTTCAACCATCAAGATGAAGAAGAATGTGAAGAGGAGATTGATAATGAAGAATTGCCTTTAACAAAGAACATCAAGAAATCTGAAAGCTCCAATGAAAAATCACTTTTGAATGAAAGGAAGTCTGAACCAAGAAGCAATGGACCTACTTCAGAGAGTTACAAGGAACAAGCACCAACAAGTGAGCATGTGGAATCAAGTAAGCATGGAGCCAATGAAGCCCAAGGTAAGGAGGTAAATCTTCAAGACCTTCCTTTTCCTAATTCATATTTGATGAGCAAGCGAATGACTAACATTAAGCATGAAAAAGATGTCATTGATTTGTTTGGTAAAGTAGAAGTCAATATTCCTTTGCTTGATCTTGTGAAACAGGTTCTTGCTCATGCTCAATACCTTAAAGACCTGTGTACCCATAAGAGGAAGTTTAGGCCCAATGAGAGAGTCTAAGTAAGCTCAAATGTGTTAGCCTTATTCAAGCCTCAAATCCCTGTGAAATTCCAAGATCCTGGATCTTTCACTATCCCATGCACTATAGGTAAAGTTACCATAGGTGTAACATCCCGTCCCTATATTAAGGATTAGGACTCAAAATTTCAGTACATGTAAGCTCAAAGAGAGACTAAGGAAATGCTCTTTTCTTACTCATGCATAATGTTAGCATATATGCATATAAATATTGAATCTTTGCACAAAAATATGTGTACATGCTTTCATTGACAATTGTTGGGTATGATTGTTTTTAAATGTGATTTTATTGAAGAAGTAGAGGGAGTAGAGAGAGTGATCTTGGAAAGAGTTGAGATAAGGAAAAATTTGGAAACAAGATTGGTAGTGATCTGGAAAGTATTCACTGAGTGTGCTTCATTCTTTTAACCATAAAGTTTTCTCTAATTGTCCAAATGAGATGATTCTTAATTAGAATTAATATAGAGATATATGGCTACATTTTGTATGAAGACATTGAATTTCAATTCTGTCTTTAAGAGTCTCAAAATTTCATGAAGTTAAGAATTGGGTGCAGTACGTTAGTGTATGAATGGAAAATTCGTATTCAGAATTTAGGGGAAAATTTAGGAGAGCAAAGTTGTCTTTTGGAAAGTTGTAGATCTTTCTTTTATCTTTCCAACGGTATGTAGTATGAAAATTTTGAATATGGAAGTCAAAAGTTATGATCGTTATAAGTGGAGATGTTCTAGAGAGTGCAAAAATAAGACGAAGTAAAAGTAAGACGAAAAACTAAGACGAAGTGAAACTAAGACAAAATAAAAGTAAGACGATACAAAAGTGAGACGATAGAAAAGTAAGACGATACAAGAGTGAGACGACAGAAACTTAGACGAAGCAGAGTCAAACTAAGACGAAGCAAAAGTCAAACTAAGACGATAGAAACTAAGACGAAGGAGAGTCAAACTAAGACGAAGCAAAAGTCAAACTAAGACGATAGAAACTAAGACGAAGTAGAGTCAAACTAAGACGAAACAAAAGTCAAACTAAGACAATAGAAACTAAGACGAAGCAGAGTCAAACTAAGATGAAGCAAAAGTCAAATTAAGACAATAGAAACTAAGACGAAGGAGAGTCAAACTAAGACGAAGGAGAGTCAAACTAAGACGAAGCAAAAGTCAAACGAAGACGATAGAAACTAAGACGAAACAAAAGTCAAACTAAGATGATAGAAACTGAGACGAAGCAGAGTCAAACTAAAACGAAACAAAAGTCAACTAAGACGCTAAGACGAAGTAAAAGTCAAACTAAGGTGATAGAAACTGAGACGAAGCAGAGTCAAACTAAGACAAAGCAAAAGTCAAACTAAGACGATAGAAACTAAGACGAAGCAGAGTCAAACTAAGACGATAGAAAAGTCAAACTAAGAAGAAAGAAACTAAGATGAAGTAGAGACAAACTAAGACGACGCAATTATTAGTATTATTAAATTCCTCATGAGTATTATATATTTGTTTTTATATCTATATATCTATATTATATACACATATCTAATAGGAATAATAATAATAATAATAACAAATGCACGATAGCCACATTGAGCCTGCTATACCGAAATCACTATCGTGCAAATGCACCCTATCGTGCAAATTAACTTATTAATCTTTTATTATGTGCGCACATTTGTTAACTGCGTCAAGGAGCTGCAAATTTTGATTTCCCTATTAATAATTATAATATAATGAATTAATTAATTAATTAATATTGATATGATAATTAGCTTAATATAAGATGCGCTTTTCTAAATTCAAGCTCCCGTAAGGTTTGCAATTGCGGACTAACAATAACTTCTCTGCTTCAAGTTCAAAATATTTATCATTAATATTTGTATTATTATACCTTATTATGATTAAATGCATATATCTTGACATATTTATATCTATTTAATTAAATTTCATTACATATTTAAATTATTTATCATTTAATTACTAATTTAAAATTTCCCATATTTATTATACATTAAAATTATATAATAATATAATCAAATACATATTTTTTACATTGAGAATTTAATTACAAAATTTTTAAATTTTCTTAAAATTTAATTACAAATTTTTAATTTTTCATATCAACTATCACAAAGAATCCCATGGACATAGCAATACGAGCGCTACTTTTAGTGCCTGACTTCGTGCATTTACATTATGTTACTCAAGAATATCCTTTTGATTCTCGAGTACTTGTTGACATATAAACATACAACTGCACAGAAAATTTTGTTGGAAAACTTGAAAATAGTTCTATAAATTATTGATCGCCAACCTAAAATTCTGCCACAATGGAGCATATTTAGAATAATAAGCATTTTCAATCAATCTGCAAGACAATACTGACATAAGTGAAGTAATATCTCTAGCATTTATTAAAACAAGATAGAATACTTGTTCAAAAAGAAATACATCTTCTCCTCCAGTTTAATAAGTTGCTTCCAGTTAGAAATAAAAGCTTTGACATAGGTAAGATCTTTATAGACAGAAATTCATCTTTATCTTCCTCTTATTCCATGAATGTTGTCTGAACACGTGTTGTAAAGGAGAAATTTGAAGTATCTGAAACACATATTTTATTAGCAATTTAAAATCCAACAAGAGTCAAAGTTTAAATCACCACCAGAAGACAGGATAAATGAATGACACCTAGAGCAGATCAATACCAAAAGAAGTGACAGAAAGATAAGAGGACGGGAAAGCTGGGAGGAAATGTAAGCAATAATCTGTGTTTGCATTATTTAGCACAGTTGACCTTAACAATAGTACATATTTCCAATTTTCCACCAAAACTGCACGTTCTAAGACACTAATTTGTCTTCCTCGATGCTTGAATATCAATGGGTCATAAAATAAATTCTCCTGTCCACCATGCCAAACAAACATAAAAGTGCTTTGTTAACTGTGCTTCTGTCCAGAAGGTATATACTACCAAATGGGGATCATTTAGGACACAAAATATCATATGAAATGTTCCTCGAGAGGTCTGAAAGCAAGAAACACTTTGGAGAACATAAGAAATTCATTTTTTCATGTATGTCCATCAAATTTCAATTCATTACCCATTAGGCTAACTTCAGGAAATTATATTTTAGCAAAGTTATAAGAAATAAAGAGTATCAATTACTACTTAAAGAGTTCAGACCCAAGTTATCAAGTCAACCCTTAAGTTCAACTTCAAAATGTTCAGTTTTGACAAACCTAGATCAAGGAGGATCAAGAACCAATTTAGCTTAGTTGATTCTTAAACTTTAGCTGTCAATGGTGCATTGCACAACTCAAAATTGGCTATTACTAAATATCAAGAAATTACAAATTCTTCAACAAGACACTTAATGAAGTGCCATATATCCACGTCTAAATCTAATAAATTGATCATGCATCGAACAACAAAATTCAATCTATTCAAGGAACTTTATTAATTCTAATCCCTTAACTTTTAAAATACAACGGAAAATGCAAAGAGCTTCCACCTAAATTCATTTCTAGTGAAAATTTCATCAACAACATGAGTTCAAGGAGTGTGGTA
>JANPWT010000004.1:24758744-24771595 GCA_024678245.1 Erythroxylum densum
GTTAATAAATTAAAAAAATTTAAATTAAATTGAAGCATTCTCAAAAGGTTACTGTAAAAATAAGTTTTTAAGTGAGAGTTTTGGAATTTGGTGACCTTACGTTTGGAAAGAAAACTAGTGACTAATCTGATTCATGAGGGCCAGGAAGAGAAAAGCCTTACTACTGGAAAGGAAATCGTGAAAGGGAGAGAGAAAAGGCACAAGAAGGCATATTTGCATTTGTCGCAATGGCGGACAGCGTGAGAGGAGCTGCAAGGAAAGAAGAAGTCATAACATACGCTTACATTCTCCTCTATATCGCTCTCTCTAGTGGGCAGATCTTCTTTAACAAGGTCAACACTTTCTTTCTTTGTTCTTTCCTCTTCTTATTGACTGTTTAGTTGATTTGTTGCTCTTGCTGGTGCTCTGTCTATTTAAAAAGAACCCAATCTGCTTTGGAGTTGACTCCGAAATTTCATTCCACTGTTTGGTACATGACATTAAGATTTGAAAGCACCATAGTTTCCGCATCTATCTGTGACTGTGACTGTATACTGTGATTTTAAACGATAAACCATTGGAGATTGAAAACATTTTTCATTTTCTTTTTTTTATAATTAAGACCCTTTTCCTCTCTTTTGATTTTGGATTTCAACTTCATTTCACTTGCTTGGAGGAAAATGCCCAAAAAGCTGGATTTTTTTCTCACGGATAACATCCCGGTTTTACAACTGAAATGAACTTTCGATTGCGTTTAACATTTTTCTGTGGGTTGTGTGTTTAAAGCTCAAGCCTTAGTTTGACGCTTAACTGACACGACGCAAATGACAAATCTGAAAAAAGAAAATTTTTTACATCAATGAAGCTAGTGCCATTTGATTGGAGGGGAATGTAAGTTAATCAAGTTTTCTAACATCATAATCTGGCTAGTATACTAAGAAGATTCGGGCAATGGGCAATTATTAACAATTAGATTTTTCACCAGTTCTGGTGGATATCTGTCATTGCTTTTCTGTTTACTCTTCTTAATATAGGTCAAGAAAGAGATGGTCCTTATTGAGTTGAACACTTCCAAGGATAAGACGATATTCTCAAAATAGAGTTATTCAAAGTTATGACATTTATTCGTGGTTCCTCAATTCCATGCTATATGCTCCTCTTTCTCTTTTTCCTTTTTATTAAGGATAATCTTTTAATGCGATGGTGAAATCATGAGAATGCAATAATTGAACAAAGCTGTCCAAATTTGAGTTCTAGAATCAGATAGTTAATCAGATAATGCTTGTTGCTAGTGAGAGCTTGCAAGTTTTTCCTCCTTGCATTATCATAAAGCCAATATTAAGGATATCATATTTTAGTTTAAGTTCTTTAGAACCTCCTGCAATGTAAATATCTTTTTAAAATGAACCTAGACAATGTGGAATCAATTTTTGGATGCCCCAGTTTTTGTTTATTCAGAAAGCGGATCCCATTCTAATTTAGCAGAGTAGAAGAAGAATAACGAACTAGCCGAAATTTGTGTGAAATGGAGGGCAAGGAAGAGGAGAATGAGAAAGTGCATAGAAATTAGCCTTCAAAAAAAACAGGAGAAGCAAAGTAGTCAGTTGTCAGTTCTTTGAAAAACTAAGCATACAAAAGTTACATAGGTTATATATAGAGTTTAGACACTCTGAATGAAAAGATAAAATTACTAATCATGCATCTAAAGTAAGTGACTTACATCCTTTATTTATATGACAGTTTTATCATTGAAATGTTTTTGTTGCTCTGTTTGAATCTTTGTGCAAGTTGTATGAGGGCTCATTGTTACCCAACTTTTGATTTGTGTATTCTTACAAATGCATTCAACTTTGCCTCTGATCTTATAAACAGTGTTTTCTGCTGGTAATTCCCTTGGTGTGCAGGTTTCAACTGGACAAGATTGTTGCAAGCATTAGTTATCCTACTTGTCGATTGTTCTCTGACTGTATGTACTAACATAATTTTTTTTTCTGCTTAATGGTTAACTTGCAGTGGGTTTTGTCATCCAAAGAATTTAACTTTCCTTATCCTCTTGGATTGACTCTACTTCACATGGTCTTCTCCTCTGTTTTGTGTTTTATGCTCACCAAAGTTTTTAAGGTATTAATTTGTTGTGTCCTTTTTGGGCAATATTGTCATGAATAATTTTCTTGCATAACTCTTACTCTTAGTTATGTATATCTGAAGGTTATGAAGGTTGAGGAAGGAATGACTTTAGAAATGTAAGTGAATATTCTCTATTGAACAATACATGCTTCGGCTTATTCTGATTGATAGACAAAAATATATATAGATATGCAACCTCAGTTATTCCTATTGGCGCAATGTTTGCTATGACTCTTTGGCTAGGGAACACTGCCTACCTTTATATCTCTGTGGCCTTTGCACAAATGCTGAAGGCTATCAGTAAGTATCCACTATTTTTTCTTGTTGATCCTTTTATTTATGCTATCCAAAGTTGTTGGGTCCCTACATATTTATTGTTTTTAACAGCCTTACTTATCTGGTACTAGAATTCCATTACATTTTTTTTTTCATGTGGCATTGCTGGTCTGAATTGGTTTCTTCAACGAGATTGCAGTGCCGGTAGCCGTTTTTGTTCTTGGAGTAGCTGCTGGACTTGAGGTGATGAGCGGTAGAATGCTTTTGATTATGTCGCTGATAAGTTTTGGTGTTCTGGTTGCTTCTTATGGGGAAATAAATATCAGCTGGATTGGAGTTGTTTACCAGATGGGTGGAGTTGTTGGGGAAGCATTGAGACTTATATTCATGGAGATTCTTGTGAAAAGGAAGGGCCTGAAGCTCAACCCTATATCAGTAATGTATTATGTCAGTCCCTGCAGGCATGTACCATGTTCATCTTTCTTTGCTCAATTACTCCGTTTTTGTCAAAATCCAAAAGAGTTGAAGTACGAGCGCATTGAACTGACTTTATGTTTCCTAGCAGCGCTCTTTGCTTATTTATTCCTTGGATCTTTCTTGAGAAACCAAGAATGGAAGCTCATGGGACATGGAATTTGCAGCCACTTGTGTTGACCCTCAACTCCCTGTGTACTTTTGCACTCAACCTATCAGTTTTCCTTGTAATCTCGCACACAAGTGCTTTAACCATTCGTGTGGCTGGTGTTGTCAAGGATTGGGTGGTTGTCTTGCTGTCTGCTCTTCTATTTGCAGATACGAAGCTTACAATCATAAACCTGTTTGGCTATGGCATTGGCAAGTATTGAAAGATCAAATGCTTTTACTATATCTACTGTTATTGGAACCTGCTATCTCCTCTAAGGTCTAGATATCTGAAAGAAGTTCTATTCCTTTGGTCTGCTGGTGTGCTAAAACTCAGAGAAACATTGTGCACGAAAGAAAATAATTATGACATTACCACATAAAAAGATTGCAAGAAATGTCTCCCTATTTCTGGGATCCTAGTCCTAAATGTTTCTTCATGCTTGTCTTCTGTATTACTCAATTGTTAGCCACTTTACTGCAAGCAAATGCACTCATTTCTGATGTATGGATTAATTGTTTTTATTTGTTGCTTAATGTTGTACTTCAATTGGAGGTTGGAAATAGTTCCATGGTGCTGTATCCTTCTGTAGATGTTCTTGTTTTCTTTATATTATGCTGTTTAAGTCTCTTTCAAGGTGTCTTAATTGACTGGTAATCTTGAAGAGAAGATACTTTACCATTGGGAGAGTTATTTTGTTTAAATATGGAGTTTAAGCTCTTTAGAAGCTGAAGAGAGTCTAAACATGTTCATGTTACAGATTCTTATTACTCTACAATGTTTTATCACAGCTATTGCGGGTGTGGTTGCATATAATAATCACAAATTGAAGAGGGAAGCCTCTCGGGCTAATTCCAAGGAATCACAACTTGTTGAATCCATACCATTGAATGCACCATCAACTTCAAATGATTGATTTGCATCAGGAGGAATTTGGCTAGAAGTCTTGAGGTAAGGATTTCTGTGAAAGATATGCATTATTGTTTGCAGTAAGAGATCAATTTAATTGTTAGTTTTGTGTTTTGTTCTTCTTGATGTCAATTGAGTATTTCTGCACTTATGTTTTAAATGATGTTGGCTTTTATCAGATTTTCAAGGGTTTGTTGGTTTGCTAGAATTTAGTATATTTGTTCAGTGTGCAAGTTTGTCGCTCTCAGCAAATTGTATCCAATGTTCCTCCTTTTGCATTAGATTCTGGAGCACGAACCATTGTAGTGAGTAGTATGTCTAAAATGTGAATTCCACATGATGATGCTATTGATATTCTTAGAAGACCTTAAGTTGTGGATTTGATTGAAATAGCCTCTGTTTCATTCTGCTTTTCTTTATCGGGCTCAGTGTTAGGACGGGAATGTGGATTCTCAGATGGTTGATGAAGCAATTACTGGAATGAGTCACGTTATGAAGAAACTATTTTTATTTCTTTTGATTCTGTAGATTAGAAAATGGGAAAATATACTATAATCTTTAAAACTTTTCAAAACTTTCGAAAGTAATTAGAAGGAAAGAACTCGTGAAAAATGGCTAAGAGGTATGTTAGGGGATCCCTCAGCTGATCAATGTTAATATTTGGAATTTGCATTCACACTATTGGAACATTGGGAAAACTGTAAATCACCTACAATATCTATTTTCTGATATATTTCCATTTTTAAGATACAGAGGTATGGTACATGTCTTGTTTTATCTGAGATGTATTAGTTATTTCATTAAAGAACTAATAGAAACCTATGTTTTACTAGTTTATTCCTTTTAATTAGTTATGTGGTTTTACTTGTTATATAAATGTTCTTGGAGTAGTTTATAAAGGTCAAAAACTTATTGAGCCAGGTAGGCATCTCTGGTGTCCACAAGGAGCTGTTCCTTTTAAGTTTTATTATTAAATATTGGAAAGGCATTAATTAATGAGTCCATATTTTTAGTGTTCTGAGATTATCATCTCATAAGATTGTCTCATAAGGAAGCATGAAAACCATAATTTGAGTGTTTCTTAGACCTGACATTGATTTTGGAAACTGAAAAACATTGATATCCGATGTTCTAAATAGGTAACAGCTTATTGAACGGAGTTCTGCTTTTTCTATTTTTGAAAATACTTCCAAAAAGTTGTGAGGCCTTCCACAACTGAATCAGCCATAGTTTTTGCAGCTGCTATAGATTCCCATTATGCTTCCTGTACAGGTTAATCCAGTTCCAAGTAAAGGCCCTTGATTAAATTGTTTTCGATTTGATAGCTTTCAAGCTTTAGCTTCTGCTTTTGCTGCTTGTATTGCTTGTTTTACATTTTTTGCTGCACTGCTTTAAACTAGTTTTTTAGCTTCTCTTTGTTGCTTTACTCTACTTTCCAGTTAGTGCTGTTTATCCAAATGGTTTAACTTACATTAGTACCATAAGTTTGTGTTTCTTAATAGAAGGGAAAATGATTTTTCTTTGTACATATGATTTTGAATTACACGATTATATATATACCTTAGTTTAGGAAGAAAAATAGGAAGCAATCTCTAAGAACAGGATTTAATCTCATAGGATTCCAAGCTGTCATATGAAAAGAAAAAGTTTTCTAGGATTTGACACTTATCTAGGAAAGCAACAATATTCTCCTAGGATTCCACACTCTCTCAGGAAAGGAGAATAGTCTCTTAGGATCTCACAATTCTTGGGATATTAAGAAATTGACTTTCTTGAAAGAGTAAACAGCTAAATGCTAATGTACAACTTGAGACTCCCCCTCAAGTTGATGAATATATGTCTTCCATTCTCGAAATATATCATGAAAACTTAAACCGTTCAACCCCTTTGTTAGAACATCAACTAATTGGCTTCTCGATGGGACATATGACATGCTTATAAGCCCTTCCTCTAATTTCTCCTTGATGAAATGTCTATCAATCTCAATGCGTTTTGTCTTATCATGTTAAATAGGATTATGAGTAATATTGATGGCTGATTTGTTGTCATAGTAGAGCTTCATAGGACCTTCCTACTTAATTTTTAAGTCATTTAGAATAATTTTCAACCATAACAACTTGCACAAACCTTGAACAATTGCTCTACCTTCAAGAGATCAATTACATACTTCTATTGAAATATGAAAATTCCTGGTGAGCACTTTGACATCTCAATACCAAGGATGTAGTTCAATTTTCCAAGCTCCTTTATTTCTAATTCCTTGATCAATTGTTGCTTTAATTCCCCTTTTTCTTTTTCATCATTTTCATTTACAATAATGTCATCATCATGCACTTGAACTGCAATTATTTCCTTTGCAACTGTGTGCTTGATGAAGAGAGTGTGATCACCTCAACTTTGTTTACATCTCAACCCTTACATAACTTTAGCAAATCTACCAAACCATGCTAAGAGATTGTTTCAATCAATATTAGGCCTTTTGAAACCTACAAACTTTATATTTCATGTTTTATTGAAAGTTTGATATAATGTTCAATTTTGCTAGTCAAAGTGAACTAGCAAGGATAATAAACTCCTCATAGGATTCAATTTTGCCACTAGGACAAATGTCTTCTATTAATCAATCCTATAAGTTTGAGGGTACACATTAGCCACTATGCTTTATATCTCTCTAGTAACCATCAAGTTTATATTTCAGTGTGAAGATCTATTTTTGGTCAATTATGTTTTTCCCATTTGGTTTATCAACAATCTCCATATCCTATTCTTCTCTAATGCATCCATTTCCTCTCTCCTAGCATTCTTCCATGTCCTTCTCGACAATATTTAGAAACAATATTGGGAATATGAATGGTAGTTAAAGACTCGCAATAAAATTTTTATAGGCCAGTGACAAGTCTATGGTGGTCCCATTGTGCTCTCTCTAGTACCTTTCTTAACGGCAATATAAAGATCATAAGTGGGTGTTTCAACTGTTTTTTTTTTAATGTAAAGAGGATGGTTTTTTAGACTTGTTTCAAGCCTACAACAGTTGTTCTTTAACGTGTTGAAAATTTTTTAGTAACATGAATTGACATAGGAAAGATTTCTGTATTTTCTAAGACTGACAGAAGATGTGTTTGGGACATAGACAAGGAGGTCAAATGATACAAAATACAGACTTGGTAGAATATGGTTTGTTTTCAATGGAAGTGACAATTAGTCTGTTAAGGTTCTGTGTCTGGGATCGAGTTATGGGTCGGTGACTCACTATAGGATCAAAAGACAACGATTGTTGCTTGTTAGAACGTCTACCCCTTCGACCTATGTTGAAAAGTAATTAAGGGCTCGTTAGAGAGAACCCTACGATCTCTGAACTTTTGGAGTTCACAACCATAAACAATGAAATTCGGCTCCTTTATTCCATACGAACATAACGTTTTTATAGTACAAGTGAGGGTAAGCTAATCCTTCCCTTTACCCTACTTGCCATACGTATATCAGTCTTAAACAACCAAAATAAAACATTCTAGAATGAGCCATAATATCTGAATAGGAATATAAGAATATATCTGAATAGGAATATAAGAATATATCTGAATAGGAATATAAGAACTAATTTAGGAAATTGACTTTTTCTTCCCATGTGTAAACCGTTTGTAAACGACGATTGATTTCTGCGATCTAGGAGCTTTATCTTCAGCCTCTGTCATGTTGCCCGTAACATAGTCGAGGTATAGAACTTCAAGATGAAGGTTTATAGTACTTGTACCCCTTTTGTGTAGGCCAGCAACCTAGAAAGACAAATTTGATGGCACGGGAATCTAACTTCCCATTGTGTTTTCTATAAAAATGCACAAGGTCAGTGCAACCAAATAGCCTAAGAGTAAACCCATCTGAAGTTCTAAAGTTGGAATAATAGGTATTAAGAGTTTCTGTCGCACTTCTATTGTATTCCAACAGGTATTAAGAGTTTCTGTCGCACTTCTATTGTTTAACACACGTGAGTTAAGTATCATATGTGTGGCATTTAGAACTGCCTCCTCCCAATAGGATCTGGGAACATTCTATTGAAAGAATAGAGCCCAGTGACATTGGGTAAATGTCCATTTTTCCTCTCACTTGCCTCATTTTGTTGAGGTGTGTCAATATATGATAAGTTATGAATAATTTTCTACTTTGGAAAGTAGGGTGACATAAGATTAATCTCTAGCCTTGTTTGACCTAACGCTTTTAATTTTATCCCCGCATTGGGTTTGAATCATAAAATGAAAATTAGGAATATTTAAAATCAGAATTTTGTTTGAGTAAGCAAAGCTATGTACAATCATCAACCAAAGAGACAAACCAACAAGCACCAAAAATATTAGGAATAGTAGAGGGACCTAGATGTCACTTTGAATCAAATGAGAAGGATGAGGACTTCTTTTAATACTATTAGGAAAGGATAAGTGAGTATGTTTTGTCAATTAATCAATTTCACTGTAAAACTAAGATATCTAATCCTCCGAACAAATGTGGAAACATGACATTTGAAACTTTAAAAGATAGGTGACCAAGGCGTAAATGGTAAAGCCAAATGACATCTGTATTTGAATTGCCAAGAACTGACATGGACAAATTACTAACGATTTTTTTCAGAAGATTCAAGATGTTAGAGATTGTTCCTTTCTTAGCAAGTCCAATCCTCTTACTCGAGCTTGGTTCTAAAGGTCACTATAAGAAGAAAAAAAAGCTTGCATAGCATTTAATGTCATATGTAAGCATTTGAATAGAAACAAGGCTAACTAATAATTTTGACACATGAAGAATGTGTTTTAGACAGAGAAAAGGTGTAATACAGACATCTACTTCTGCAACAATAGCTAACGAACCATTGTCTACTACAATCTTCCTATTATTAGGGCTTGAGGTATCAGTATAAAATAAATATGAGGAGTAAGTCACATTGTTTGGCAATTCTCCAAGCATTATCATGTACTTGTTTGAGGCATTCTAGCAAAAAGAAAATAAAGGTTTACCTGAGAGAGCCAAAGAACTACTTCCAAAGATCATTTCGAGAGATCCCAATAAATTCCTTAGTCTTTCAATCTCCTCGCTATTAAAACGTCTTTTATCTGAACCTTTATATGATTTGCTAGTAATTTTGGATGAAGATATATTAGGCATTAAGGAAAAAGTAGAAGAATAAAGTCTCAAGAAAAACATTGATGATGAAGAGTTAATGGGTTGGATCAGGTTGGGTTAGAATCAAGCTGAGGTTTGATTTTGAGTGGGTTGTGACTGGAGTTGGGTTCGGACAATATGAGTCAGGCCTGATCGGGTTTCAGGCTGGATTTGGGTCTCACTAGCCTGGCCCAGTCAGACCCATTGCGATTCCTGGTTCTTACAGACTTATCAGTTACCCAGTTTTTTGTGTTTTGAAGGAAACATTTGCATTAAGAAGGTGAAGAAAAGTGCAGTTGCAGTTCTATATATGATTTTCTTTGAATATTAGAAACTATATTTCCTACCATTAATCAGTCTGCCAATAACTGAAATCTTTAGTTTTCATTTTGCAGCCATTACTTATGGTGATATATTTTAGTTTACTGAAGAGACTGCTAGCCATCAGTTGGCCGATTTCAGCAAGCGCGAATTAGATGAATATATTTCGTTGTATTCATAATGCAGAATGAATAGAGCGTGGATGAATGCAGAAAGGTTGCTGGATATGATGGAAATCATTCTAAACATATGAAAAGTTCTTTTGTGACCTAGAAAGGAACCACAACTAAGTTGTATACAAGGATGGGCATGGAAAATGTTGATTGGTGGATTATGTTTTAGGAGAATTACTGTCTTGACTTTCATCCAATGCCTTTTACTGGACTTATTTTTGTTAGCAATATTTTCTGCCCTGTTTTCTTTTTATACTATGTACCAAATTCTTACCCGTTTTTGACTTTAAGATATTTTGTTTATTTAATTATTTTCTTGTAAATTAAGGAATGGTTGGAAGACATTTAGGTGGCGTTTGGTTTGAGCACAGAGTTGGGTATGGATATGGGTATAATAGTAGAAGGGAATGAGAATGGGTATGAAAAATAAAAAATGATGTTTGGTTTGTAACTTGGGTTTCTGTATTAATACCAATAATGTTGTTTGGTTTGTTGCATTAATATAAATGAAAGATAATATAATATCATTTTTACCCTCAATAAAAATGAAAATAATTTGCCCTTCATATGTTTATTGGAGCTATCTCTATATGTTTGTAAAAAAAACAAACAATTTTTATCAATGGGAATGAAAATTGCGATCAAGGAATTTTATCACAATTTTTATCACAATTGTAAAAAAAACAAACAATTTTCCTATTGTTGTCGTCTTCGGTCAGTATTTTGGCCGTTCATGGAGATGGATGCCGCTATTGCTAGCCTGTCCCTTACGGGTAATGAGGACAACGATTGAGTGGTTCCGGTCACCGTCAACGAATCTGCATGGAACTACAAGCTATGTGTGGTGGGTACATTATTAACAACTTCTCGCATCAACTTTCCTACCTTACAGAATCTGTTAGTCGATATATGGCAACCGCAGGCTAGTATAGCCATTATTGATATTGGAACACGCCGTTATTTGTTCTAATGTTTCCATAAGGTTGACGTTGACCGCATTATGAAGGGTGGTCCATATGATTTTAATCATCATCTTCTTGTCCTTCATAGATTGTAGCAGGGAGAGATCCCTCTAAAGGTTTCATTATTTTATGCAAATTTTTGGGTACAAGTGCATGGTTTGCAATCAGGTTTAATGACGGCATCATTAGCATGGCAGTTTGGAAATTTTATTGGTTGTTTTCTCGAGTATGATACCTCGCTTCTAGGTAAAAGTTATCGTCCCTATATGCGTATTCATGTTTGACTTGATGTTCGTGTTCCTCTTAAGCGGCGGAAGAAGATTATTATATCTGATACATGTTCGTTCTTTGCTCGTTTCCAATATGAAAAGTTGCTGCTTTTTTGTTTTATTTGTGGTATTCTTGGCCACGGTGAAACTCTGTGCCCGGTGCGCCTTCGTCATCCCGATATTGCTCCCCCCTTCGGCTGGGATAATTCTATTCGTGCTTTTGTAGGTAGACGGAATCAGCAACCACAGAGAAAATGATTACGTACTGAGGATGGGTACCCCTTGCAGGGTGATATTGCTTCCGTTACGAGTGCCTCGGGCTTTGGTGGATCAGACATGGATGTAACAGGGAATGAGGAGACCCCTCTTACTCCTGTTGAGAGTCTTAAGCGTCAGCGTTCTCAGGATGGTTCTGTTTCCAAAGTTTCAATTGGTGTTGATTCGATGGACGCTCAGGATGGAGCATATGTTCATTCTTCTTCATTATTGGCGGGGCGCCGAGGAGCGACCCGACCAGTCGTCATGAAAATAATAAGTTGGAACTGTCAAAGTCTCGACAACCTTCAGACAGTTCAAGTTTTGACGATCTTATTCGTCAACATCGACCGGATATGGTATTTCTTATGGAAACTCTTGTGAATGAGGTTCGTATTGTAGAGTTACGGAATTAGTTTGGGTTTGAGTTTAGTTTTTGTGTTGATCGTGTTGGGCGTAATGGTGGATTGGTTGTTTTCTGTCGTCGTTCTGGCTTGTTTGAGGTTGTTCGTCATACCCAAAACTCAGTGGATGTGAAAGTTAGTATGGAAGACAGTTTTTCTTGGTTTTTAACGTGTTTTTATGGTTACCCTGAGCGTTTTCGTCGTCAGGCCTCTTGGGATTTATTACGATCGCTTAACCGTGGAGCTCATGTTCCTTGGTTGGTTCTTGGCGATTTCAATGATTTGGCTTGTTCAACCGAGAAAATTGGGGGTGCAGACCATCAAAATTTTTTATTTGATGGCTTCCGCAATGTTTTGTCAGATTGCGATCTTCAGGAGGTTGAATGGCTCGGCTATTCATTCACTTGGGAAAAGCGTAGGGGTCAACCGACTTGGGTGCGTGAGAAGCTTGATCGTGTTGTGGCTAATACCGCCTGGTTTGAGCATTTTGCCAATGCACTCCTAAAAACTGGCGTCGCTCCCGTCTCCGACCATTCTCCTTTGTTGTTAACGACGGATGCTACTATTTTGACTTGGAACAGGCGTCGTTTTAGGTTTGAAAATAAATGGCTTATGCAGGCTGAATTGTTTAGCGTGGTCGAGGCTGCTTGGTTGTTTAACGGCAGCATCATGGAAAAGAAACAACACCTATGCCGCGTGTTAGAATGATGGGGTCGTAACTTTGATAGAGCTTTAGCTAGTGCGAAACGGCGTTTGAAACGAAAGCTTGAAGCATTGCGTAGTGTCAATAGTAATGAGTATCATGCTACTCGCGTTGAGTTGAATCAATTGTTAGATCTAGAACGTGTCAAGTGGAAGCAGAGGGCAAAAGAATTTTGGTTACAAGAAGGTGACCTCAATTCTAAATTTTTCCATTTATCTGCTAGCTCACGGACAAGGAAAAATACAATTTATGAACTTGATGATGGCACCAGGACTATGGTTCGAACTAAGGAGGGCCTCCAAGCTATAATCCGTGATTATTTTGAGCGATTGTATACTGCTGACGTGGTGGATTATTTGACCGTTACAGGTTTGGTTTATGAACGCGTTACTGCGGCTGATAATGTTGCATTGTTGGCTCCGTTTTCGGCAACTGAGTTTAAGAGTGCGGTCTTCTCTATGCATCCTGATAAGGCTCCGGGTCTCGACGGGTTAAATCCAGCATTCTTCCATAAATTTTGGCATTTGATTGGTTCTGAGGTCGTATCAGCGGGCAACGCTTGGTTACATGCAGGTCACTTTCCTCCTTCCTTGACAGATACAATTATTGTTCTTGTTCCTAAGGTTGATTGTCGGATTATATGGAGTATCTAGAAGATTGTATAGGATTCATATAAATCCCTGATTTTTAGGGATTATGATAAGAT
>JANPWT010000004.1:24836086-24851929 GCA_024678245.1 Erythroxylum densum
TCAAGTTGAAATCATCAAAATTAAGGTATTTTAAATGGACCGGCCGGTTCTTTCTTTCACCGGTTCAACGGTTTTTACCGGTCCGACCGCAAAATGAACGAGTCAATCACTCACAAAAAATACGGGCTAAACCGGATCGTTTCATGCTCCGATTCACCGATTTTTTGGTCCGACCGACCGATTCGATCCGATTTTTAAAACACTGGTATAAAGACGAAAGTATCTAGTCATTCACATTTCAACGCAGTACTTATGTGTTGCATATTTACATCAAACATCAAACATCAAACATAACAAAGCTTTTCCCTTTGTACTCAAGTCTCAACCTCAGAGTGAATGTGCGTGTCGATGGAACGAGCGAAACCTACTTACACTCAAACCGATTCATTTTCATTCTACTTTTTGATTTCCTTTCAAACTAGTTTCTGCAACCAGAGAGCTTGAAGATGGTATTAATAAATTTCTGGGTTCGCCAGAACTCATCACCTGTTCATCATCTGTCAATTCTGGGCCTTGAACATTCAACTCGCTTGAATCATTCTCAGAGATGCGGTGCTTGGTTTTGTCAGAAACATCAGAGCGGGTTCTGGGAACTGCTGACATCTTCTCAAGTTGAGGGGACGAAGTTGACTCATCATCCGAAGAGTCCAAGTCTTGATCAATTAGCGGATCACCTTGAGATGTTCTTGACCCTTTCCGAGAAAATACATGTTTCAAAATATTCTTTGCCCTATCTTTCACATGTACTTTTCCTGGGCTCCCTAGAACAGTTCCCTCCTCAAGAACCATTGCAGTTTCTCCGGAAAGACCATCTTCTACTATGAACTGCACACCTACTGTCTTCTGATTAACGGCTCTAATGTTAACATACGGAGACTGAGCAGTGTCTCCAGTACTGCTTGTATTATCCTGATTTTTGTTGCGATGGAACACGGAGCCAACCTTACATAAACCTCGCCGAAATTTGTTCCTGGAACTTTTTCCCTCACCATTTTCATCACCACTGCCGCTATCACTGTTAAGGGGTCCAGATGCTGCTGCTGTTGTGCTGCCATATGAATCATTACGAACTCGCTGGACTTTAGTATCAAGGAGCCTATTCTTACCTTTTCTGGGCTCCCATATTTGTGACACCTCGCTTCCAGGTTGGTGGACCCATATCCCAGTCTCTTGTTGCCCTTCAACGTTGATAGGCTCAAAATTGTCACGCACTTTGGCAAGCTTTTCTGAGGAAATTGATGAAAAAGAATCTCCGCCAGTATCACTTGCAAAGCTATCTCTTTGTACTTCCTTGTTCATCTTTTCTCCGTCAGACGAATCTCCATTCCCCTGAAAACGGTTACCCATAAACTAAAGTATGTTAAACATTGAAAACATTTACATGTCATTTGTTGTTGAATCCTACTTTAAAAATAGTAACCTTTGCATTTGCTTCAAGTATGGTAATGGCAAGATGTAGCCTTCCCATTTTAATGTTCTGAAGGGGTAACCACATGTCATGCCTCTCACCATCCCTTAGACCATTGATATTAACTGTGCAATCCCTTTAAATAGTAAAAGAGAATGTATTAGCAGGTTGAACAGCCAACTAGTCAAAACACATTGAAACATAAGTACCCAACATCAACAAGTGCAAAACAATTGATGTCGTTTTGAACCTCAAAAGGAAAACCGATGATGCACTAATAAATAAGACAAAAATATTTTTATGGTTATACTGGCATTTGGAAGCTATTGAAGAAGAGACAGGAAAATTTTGTATGAAAAACCAATGACAATGAAGTTAAACCTACTGCATAACTATACATAGTTGTTAGGAGAATTAGAGACAAACCCGAGGCTATCGTCCCTAAATCGGTCTTTATCGCAAACTTCAATAGTCAGATTATTTGATGGCTCCCATGTACAAATTGGGATCTTAAACTCCTCTTGCCACTTTGGGGTCAATGTCCTTTTCTGTATCTTCGTCCTGAATTTGTGAGGGCCAAGTTGTACTTTCACATAAGGGTCAGCTAATCCTGAAAAGGTAGATTCCCAATTAGACCTGGTCGAGAATGGTAATACTACAAACTGGGAAGTCAAACCAAGTTTCAAGAACAGACCATTTAAATCTGACGGCTTGATGTCAGATGCTTCAACAACTTCAAGCTTGGCAAAAGCAACGGGCTCCTTCTCATCCACATAAAACCAACTCTCTGACATTTAAACATTAGTAAGAAATACATGATGACAGATAAGGGGACATTTCAACAAAATTTTGATATAACAGCAACTCCATTATACAATAAATTACAGTTAGCAGTTGCCTTCCCTTTAATCTAATCCAACTCCCAATTGTTTTAGCAGTTTTCGAGTTGAGTAATGCCTTGTAATGAAACATTACCTGGTAAAATGAAACATCAATTGATCTATAATAAACATTATTCTCAAATATGGCCCTGTCAAACTCCTTCCTCAGTTGCCTAACATCTCCATTGGAATGAGCCATTGATTATTATTTTTCTTAAACCATTTCCATAATGACTCCATTCCTTCACATCCAATGGAAAAATCAAATATTTTTGTATACTCCATAACTGTCATAGTCCGTTGCCCAAGCTTAATAAGATGATCCTGGTAATGTGAAAGAATCTCTCTTAGCTTCAACTTCATCTCTTCCCAATCACAAATTGGTGCTATCCTATTTTAAGCAATCCATCCTCCACTATTCTCCAACAAATCTGAGCGTATCCAATAAGTTTCATCTTTACAAATTGGACCTCTCAATCTTCCAGCATGTACAAACCAAAACATCATCCATTGGTAATACCGCACTTTCCTATAAAATCACTTATTTCTAACCATACCTAATATTATGGGATTCAACTTTCCTATAAAATCACTTATTTCTACACGTACTTTCTCCACAATATTGCAACCATGTGTTGATTTCTCAGATTCGATAGAAGTCCTAGTATGACAGGATGATCTTTTTGGCTGTCCAACTTGTACTGGAAAAAGTTTGAAGGTGAGAACCAATAAACTTTATGCTTCTTTATTAAGGTGCTGGTGCCAACAAAGTCATATTTTGAACAACCTTCTTAACTCATCATTGCAACTATTACCAAAGTTTATAACAGAATATACGGAAATAGCTTCTTGTTTACAGTCAGCTTTCCAAAATCAAAAGTTATAAATAGAATATTAAGTTTCTTATTCATCAATGAATCATAAGCTTGCCCATCACTCTGTCGCTCTTTAGGCCTTTTCTCTTTTTTTTCTAGCCCCATAATCACATAGAACGCCCAGCTTCTCAGAGCCGCACTCCCCCCCACCTTACAGCATAATGTGGAATCTGGATCTTTTCATCGAGCACCATTGATTTTAGATAGAAAGGTGTTCTGACTCTATTGGATCAAGTCATAACCTATGCCTGATTAGTAGACTAGCATTCAGAGACTAAGCTCTATTTCAGAGTTCAAGAATACATCGTGCCTCAAGATTTAAAATTTAAACTTCAAACACCTTAATGAAACAGACTACTCATCTTATCCAATGGATATCTCGATAATCACTTTCCATCATCAGAACAAGCCAACAGTAATATTTGACAACCAAATCCTGCAAATGCTTGCACAAACAAACATGGAGGGGACCAACCGCTTTGGTTTCATATGTAACAATTTCAAATCTTGTGCCTAACACCTGATCATGTGAAATTTACCAAAAGTTTATCGCTCTATACCCTTAATTCTGGAATATGTTGTGTCCAATCATTAGCAAATAAATAACTAATCAAAATTGTGAAAGCTGCTAGCTTCCAGAAAACTTTATCCTCTTTCTAAATTCGTTTCTCAACACCAAAACTGAGCTTTTTTACTTAATGCTACTCTTGGTTTTATCGAATTATTCATTGAGGGATGGTTACAACATTCATAAAATTCTCATTATTATCCAACTGTTATCTCTATACTCCCGAATCATGAAGCTCATATCTAGTGGATTAGAAGTGCCAATATGAAATTTGGGATCTTTATATCAGAAATGATTCTAAAATGAATACAAGAAAGGAGAGGAAAAAAGTTTCTCAACTAAGAAGTCAGAATGGCACTTCCCCATTATGAACAGTTTAACAGTGTACCTCAAGCACCTCCTAAACTGGTTTACCAGTTTACCTTTTTATTTCCAGGTGTAGATTGAAAATTTTCAGTTGGAACAGGAAAAACTTTCTTCGTAAAAAATTAAAATACTACAGTCAGAGTTATGCTTATCTTCCTTTGTGAACTGCATCTGAGCTACAGATTCACTTTTAACGACCCTAACTAATGTCAGAGTAACTGAAGTCGAATACAGAGACCAGAAATATAATCCAAGAATGGTATTTCTTTGCCGATGGCCACCATTTGTTGCAGAAAAGTAAGAATTAAGACAAATGTTTTGGTGCATTAAATGTTGGCTTGAAACTGATTTTTGAAGATAGTTTCCCCTAAAAATGGAAGTGCATAAGCTTCTCAACTTCCAAGCAACCTTAAAGTTGATAAATTACCTGTCTGCGGAGATACGAATTTCTCCATATCAACAACTAGCATATTGGGCTGCATGAAGAAAAATATCATTTAGATAAACATCAGATATGCAGATTATACATTTTGAGTGGGAGTAAATTTACCTGAACAAGTGTCTGCTCAAATGCAACTGACAATAGCTTGTCCTAGTTCAAGCCAGAAAATGCATCTGAGTTTTTTCATAGAGGCAGGGGATAAACCAGCACGTTCATGACAATGTTTGAAAATGGATGCATTCATTATAGGTAGGTACATATTTATCATATGGGCTCCATGAATTCACACCAGCATTATTTAATGAGGGGAGGGAGGAGGGAGAAAGATTGAAAGTTCAAGATATCACCAGAAAGAGTGAAATAAACCTACCAGCCATCCAGCAATTCCTGGAAGTACAGTAACGTCCAGTCCATGAGTGAAGATAGGCTTAACAGTCATTTGGAAATAAGGCGGCTCAGCAAAACACACTCGCAATCGGCTTAGAAAAGGCCATTCACGTAGGAATTTTACACCAATCAAAACCTGATAAAAGAGAGTTAAAAATCAGAATGATTTTGGTACTAAAAAACCAGTTTACCTGTGTTGAAACGATTATTACAATACCAAATAGATACAAATAGAATGAAAATGAATAGCTAACCCTCGTATCAAATATTACAGTTACCACATCCCAAAAATAAGTGCAATGAAAGGAAAAAGCAGTAAAATGTTATGGACGTACCCAGTAAGAAATATTCAGAAAACCAGATATCTTATATCAAAACTATACAAACAAAGTTATGTAGGAAAAAGAGAAGCAACAACTAGTAGCTAAAACTTCCAAAATTAAGAAATAAGGCTGATATTAGGCTGCAGGAATATCAAACTTTGGGGCTAGATTTCAGCTAGGAATGTTGAAATTTTAGATTTGGTATAATTGGGTTTCTAACATTTGATTGCCGAAAATTTAGACTTAAAATTTCAAGATTTAATATGGCTGAAATTTAGGTTTAAGATGGCTGGAATTTAGGTTAGGTTTGTTGGAATTTAGTAAAGAACACAAATAATAAAGAGTAGAAAACTAAGAATCACTCCTAAAGTCTAAAAATTACTCTTAGAAGAAAGCATCACATCTTCTAGTTGAAAAGTCAAGTTTGTAGAAAAATTTCAGATTGCTTATACTATTGAAGGACTGAATACATATATATAGAGACAGTTCTTAGAACCCTTATTCTAGTATGAAAGGGTTGTTAACAAATTTAAATCCTATTCCAATAGAAATTAACTAGGATCACATATGTAAAATAGAAAAACATATTTAAATTACTACTATATCCTATCTAATAAAGAATCCTAACATAATCTAAACTTCAGACGTTATCTTAAATGTCTACTCAATTCTCAATTCCCATCGCACAAATTAAAGCTTGTAGTTGACTAATCTTTCCTCTTTTATTGCTTTTATAGATGTTAAGTTCTTTGGTATCAATTGTCTCTAGCTTGTCTGAGGTTGTCCTCGATGTAGAATGTGATAAATACTGATCATATATGTCTAGATTCAACTTCTGAAATTCAAACTCTAAAATTCAAGTACCGTGAAAAATAGGTTTCTTTTTCACTTGACAAGAAATTGTCAATATCTTCCATCTCTTGTGGCTAAAATTTGTTTATCAAGAACATCCTCTAACTCCTCTTTAAGATGGGGAATAGTTAGAAATCTCAACACCGCGATAGGAGATTGCGTATCATCATATCCATGATAAATAGTTAAGTCTGCAACATTAAAGATAGGACTAATTCCCATATCACTTGATAATTCCAAAACATAAGCATTACCACTTATCTTCTTGATGATCTTATAAGGTTCAGCATTTCACGAATGAAGTTTCTTATATTTCTCTTTTTAAAAATGCTCTAGACAAATCCTAACCATTACCATATCTCCTTCATTGAATTATCCTAGTCAATTATGTTGATCAGCATGTTCTTTATAAGACAAACTGCTGGTTAATATCTTTCATTGCATCTCATCAAAGATATCCCTCATATGTTGTGCAAAACCGTCAACATCAATATCTACTCATGTTGTTTGTGGTAAAGGAACCAAATCAATAGGCTTCTTTGGTTGAGCCCAAGACTATCTCAATAGAGCTCTTACTAGCACACATATTTATAGAACTATTGTATGCAAATTCTACTATAGGGAGAATCAGGTCCCAATTTTTCACATTGTATCCAACCAAACATCTTAAAAAGTCTCCTAAGCTTCTATTTACCACTTCCGTTTGTCCATCAATTTTGGGATGGAAAGAACTTGAAGATTAAAGCTTAGTATTCAATTTTTTTCCATAGAGTTTTCCAAAAATAACTCATAAACTTCACACCGCAATCAGAGACGATGATAAAAGATAATCCATAGAAACGTACAACTTTTTTGAAGGAAAATTTAGCAATGTGGATACATGGTAAGTCTTGACCAATATATTTACAAATGGTTTCATAACAAAACCACACAATTTCTCTACAACATAGGCATCAAGAACATACGCATTGCTGCTCCCTATAGTCAGATGCATTAACGTGCCATCATTGCTGAATTTTGACTTTACAAGTGCACTCATAGCTTCTTCTTTATTCATATATTGAGTTAATTTCGTATCTTCATTCAAATCTACTTCTTCATCACCCACTTCAATATAATATTCATCAACAACACCAGGATATCATCAAGTTTTGAACTAACAAGCTTCAGAACCCCAAGTAATTATTGATTCATCCTTTCAGCCCCCTATTCTATTATATCACCCTACTACTTTGTTTTTTCAGCCTATTGTCCTCGTGTTTTGATTTGTTGTTTAGGTGTTTCAACTTTAGAGTTTGCCAAATAATTAACTTCATTTTGTTTTTCTTTATCTTAAACACATTGATCATCTCCCACTGTCAAACTCTCCATGTCACCAAGTACTTGTACCTTCTACATGTAAGCTCAAAGATTTGAATTGATCATCTAAATTTGAGGAATCAAAATTAGCACATGATTTTTCAGCAAAGATTTTCCCATACGTTGCATGATGTTGATCAATATCAGTCCCTTCTTGCTTATTACCACCTTCTTCTTGCTTAGCATCAAATTTTCTCCTTAAGGACAGTAAGAGGCTTTTTCTTGGCATTTATGACTGTCTTGTTACTTCCTCTTTGTTTTTCTACCTTTTCTTCCTTCATAGGCTTCAAAAGTATCATCTTTCCACAAAATATAAACTAATAGGTGTTAGTTTTTCGAAGTGCTACACATCTCAATCATAAAGCCAAAGTTGTCCAAGTAAAATGTGAGAAACTTTCATAGGAATGATATCACAAGAAATAGAGTCCTCATATATTCCTAATTTGAAAGCCCTGAGTACCTTAAAGTAATTGATATAATACTATCATCCACCCAAGCAACTTAGTAGGGATTTGGATGTTTCTTTGTGAGTAAATTCAATCGCTTCAACATGTTTCCTATATCACATTCATACTTCTTCCTCCATCAATGATAAGCTTGCATACTTTTTATCCGCATCTAGCTTGAGTGAAAAAAAAATAGCAGTACGAAGCCATTCTTCTTGTTCTTCTACTGTAGGGGTCCTAAGTATGCATCTCACTATGTTAAGATTTGTAGGACTAGTTAGTTCATCACTAGAGTCTCCTTCCAACTCTCCTCCAGGCTTATGCTAACACTTATACTCATCAAATTCTTCCTCTTCTTCTTGTCCAAACCTCTATTAGAACATTCATAAGCACTTCTTATCATTGCTACCTCCTTTCGTCCCAATTTCAGTATGCCTTTTCCTTTAGGTTCAGTTCCTTGACCATTTTTGTAGTTGTTCTATGATGCAAATTTTGATGCATTAGATGTTGACCTAAAGTGTTGCATCATCGTAGTGCTCTTCATGCTGAACTTTTCGGCTTGACTTCGAAACTTTTTAGTTACTTATTGTCCTAAGAATTGTTTCAATCTTAAAGTCAAATGATATGCAACTTCAAGGCTATAAATCCTTTGCATTATTAGTTCCTTGCCAATTTCTTCCATTAAGTTATTTTTGTAGTGAGATATAAGCTGTCATTCCGACTCCATCTCTTCACATTGGATAAAAAGCTCATCAAATATTTTTGTGTACTCAGTTACAGATATAATCCCCTTGTCTAAAGGTTGTGAGTTAATCTTGGAGATCTTCCTAAAAATAAAAAGGTTAGTATTTTTCTGATAACTTTGGCTTCATCTTGGTGGCTGACCTATTTTTCGAAGTTTATCCTCTACCAATCTCCACCAGATTTTAACATGTCCAACTAGCTTCATCCTGGTCGCTGACCTGTTTTTCGAAGTTTATCCTCTACCAATCTCCACCAGATTTTAACATGTCCAACTAGCTTCATCTTTGCAAATCAAACTTTTCTATATTTTGACATGTGGTACCAATCAAAGAAATCTTCCATTGCTACTGTCCAGTCTAAGAACAAGTGTGAATCCATCTTTCCTACAAAATTAGGGGCTTCAACACGAATTTTCTTAGTAATGTCACCAAGTTCATTGTGTATTTCAACTTTGTCGTGGTCTCAAAGGCTCGCATGCACTCTCCATGTGTGGCCGGTTGGGTTCTTTGTCTTGGATCTCTCAGCAGACATTGATTTCTTAAACTCATTCGGTGTTGATTAGTTTCATCCTTTTCATCTTGGCTTTCACTTTCTCCACCTTCAACATCAAGTGTAGTTTGTTTCTTGATATTGTTTTCTAGATTAGTTCTTAGGGCATCTTGTGATCGAGTCATTAAGGTCCAATTTTTCTACAACTCTTAAAAGTATTTCATCTCGCTCTTGATCATTGAAAATTCCTCTATAAGCCCTTTAATTACGTGAAACTTGCTAATACCAAGTATCAACTAGTAGCTAAAACTCACAAAATTAAGAAATAAGGCTGATATTAGGCTGCTGGAATATCAGATTTCAGGGCTGAATTTCAACTAGGAATGCTGAAATTTTAGATTTGGTATAGTTGGGTTTTTAACATTTGAGTGCTAGAAATTTAGGCTTAGAATTTCAGAATTTAATATAGCCAGAATTTAGGTTTAAGCTAGCTAGAATTTGGGTTAGGATTGTTGGAATTTAGTAAGTAACACAAACAATGGAGAGTAGAAAACTAGTAAGCACTCCTAGGGTCCAAGAATCACTTTTAGAAAAAAAAACATCACACCTTCTACTTGAAAACTCAAGTTTGTTTAAAACTTTTAGATTGCTTACTCTATTGAAGGGCAAAGTATACATATATATAGAGTTTTTATAACCCTTGTTCTAGTAGGAAAGAGTTCCAAACAAATTTAAACCTTATTCTAATAGAAATTCTATAAGTTTTAAAAAACTAGATCACATATCTAAAATAGAATAACATTTTTAACTTACTACTACTTTTTATGTAATAAAGAATCCTAAAATAATCTAAATTTCAAACCTTATCTTGAATAGCAACTCAATTCTAAATCTTCATCCTACCAAATTAAATCTTGTGATTGACTAATTTTTCATCTTTACTTCTTCTATAGACTTTAAATTCTTATGTACCACAAAGTGGGTAGCAAAGGCAAAATTCAGTGTATCATAAACATATGTTTAATTGAAAACACTTCATTTATGTTTGACAACTACCTTGTCCTTCCCAAATTGTTTTAGTTGCCAGATCAGAGATTGCCACCACGGTTTGAACAACAGACATTTGAAGGCAAAATGATTTTTAACTCATGCAATATAGTGAAATCTTCTGATGCAGCATGACAAATCTAATTTTCTTTCTTTTATTTTTACTTGTTTCTTGGGGAATTTGGAATCAGAAGTTATACTTGCATATGAATTCATACTATTTAGCATACAATATTATCGAAATGGCTTCAAAATCCCTTTACAAGATATTATGGTCTAGCAATTTTTATGGCTTACACATTGATGAATAATTCCATTGTAAATGGTTTTACATCAAAATTCTATAACACCGTGAATAATTATGATCTATAAATTATTCATTACCTTCCCTTCAACATGCATGCCTGTCATATGCAACTTTGCCCACATTCCAAATCCAAGTCTTCTCCTTAACTTGACAGCAAGTATTGCACTCATATCATCAGCAGCACAAAAATTCATTCCCAACTCCAATACCTGTTTTCCTTGCATCGTAGAGAAAATAATAGAACAAAATGCAGAAAGAAGAAGCGATAGATTAAAAAAGTAGATCCCACAATCATAGTGAACATACCAAGTGATCATCCCCAGTAGATTGGTTAAGAACCCTCATCTCAGTGAACATTGGTGGGTTTCTTCCCAGATACATGCGTTGGACAACAACCTTTTTCTGTATATTTATGCAAAGTAACCAGAAACAATTCCACAATGCATTATAAACATATTTTTCAAGAAACTACAATTTCTAGTTATAAGCAAGGTTCTAGAGAAAACAACATTTAAAAAATTGCAAATCAGCACAAGCGACTATAGAAATAAAGTTAAGTCATCCCTAAAACTCTTGGAACATTATTCAAATTTGTTCAAAATCTTTTTCTTTTTCTTCCATAGAGTAGCCTTAGAGTTGGATGTTGGCCCGATGTGCACAATCATCACACAAGGCATGGGAAAAGTTATTGGGAAAAAAAAATTCAACCATAAAGAGAATCCCAGAATATTGATATTTACCCTATATGTTCAATGTATTAAAGGCAACCTAAAAAAGGATTTTGCACAATCGATGGACCTTTGAACAAAGCATTTCAAATTGAGGGGAAAATATAGGGGAAACTATATAAACAACAATCAGAAAAGGTATATTCATACAGCAGTCCATGGCTTATACTTTTCCAAGAACCAAGGTATTATTGGGAGAAGAATCTTCTGAGATGCAATCTGTTCCATACAAATAGGCCATATCTTTTCCACAGCATGGTTCAGCCACCGTACTGTTTCAGAATCTGAAAGCACCTGAAGAAAGACAAACAACAACAACTTAGCTCCTTGCTCACCAGAATAATGCAAAGAATATATATACCTTTGTGATACTCATAAAGAAAGCTGAGGTTTGAACTTTAAAGTGGAATAAACCTTAAATTAAGCCAATTTTAGGAGGAAAAGAAAATAAGAAAAACAGTATTTACCCTTTTCTGATTGGCTTGTCTATTTTCCTGGTACTGCAATTTCTTCCTCAGTTTCATTACATACCTCCCATGAACCTTTTAGAAGGAACATAAAATGTAAATCTCCAAAAAGTGGTAAAAAAGAAAGAATCTTTTTGACGATAAAGACAGAAAACAAATCATAGAATTCCGACCACTTTACATGTCCACAACTAAACCAAGGACGTCGGAGTAAACCCAATAATCAAAGAGAAGAAATGAACCATACCAAACAAAGATAAATCAACGAAAGAAAGTAGACGAAGAAGTGGCATCGATCGTAGAGAGACAGAATCCATAACAGAAACAGTACAATGCCCACATGATGCAGGATCGTTTCTTCTGTTATATCCATTTATTTCGAAAACCTCAAGTCACACGAACACACAAATACTAAATTCAGTAAATCAACCACCCCGTATTTCCCTTTATCGATGTTGTGCTACGGTATTGACCAACTTGCCAACTGAAATCAGTGCTCATCTTCATGCCACATCCAATACAAAAGGTAAAGAAAAAGAGAAACCCAGATCATAAAAAATGACTCCAATCCCAATAATTTCAGATGGGTTTGAATCCGTATGCATAAACATGTGTCAGGTCTCAAACTATGTTTACAGTCATGAAGGAGGGAGTCGCAGACAACAAGAATGATTTCAGGGAAAAAGATGTCGTGGCGATGAAGTAACTAACAGTAACAGGAACGCAAATTGTTTTCGATGTGTAAATGGAGCTCGAGTAAACCGTTGAAAGAATTTATAATGAAAACCGCGTAGAACCACAACTAATACCATTCTTTGTTTCTAGAGAGGTGTGGGGGGAATGACTAATGTGGTTTGAACTAAAGACTAACAGTTGTGACTTGTGAGTCCTCCACGTGACCTTAGAATTCTTTTTTTTTTTTAATTTACTAGGTATTTTAAGAGGATACTAATTTATAAGAAGGCACTTTTAAGTCATTCATTTTCAGACTAATTCTCACTTGTATCGGGTCAGTTCGTAAGGGATAAAGTATTGGCCAAACGGATTTTTCCATTCTCAAAACTCGAACTTGAGACCTCTAATTAAGGGAGGAAAATGCTAAATTACTCACACCAACCTATTTGATGTATTTGTTATTAATTGTATTAAACCAAGTGAAGATTACAATTGTATTTGGACCAAGCAAAATACTCCACGAGACAGCCAAAACCAAAACACTGGTGACTAGGCCAAAACGGACACTCACAGCTGTGGATATAGCATCAATTACCAGTTAAAAAAAGGCGCATGTGGACCTGGACACCGTAATTTGTTTTATCTAATTAAAAGTGTCTGTTTAGGGATAAATTTGAGAATCATTTGCTCAATTATCATCATATATACATATTACTTGGGCATTTGTTTCTTCTTCTTTTTTTTTTGCCCTTTTGGTATAACGCAGCTGCTGTTATTATATTCTCCTAATCTCATTATCTTCATTCAAATCATATATAGATTAATTATTTTTGTGACAGTTGGTCTGGGGATAACTTAAGTTTTTAAGAAATGGCTTTCTTCTGGACAAAAGAAAAAACAAGAAAAGCCAACGGCAATATGAGAAGGTGAAGGAAACAATCATTCTCACATTTTAACGCTTGTTGATTATTGTGATTTTCACATGCAGGATTTCTGGATTTAGCTAATTAAATTATTTAATTAAGATCCCAACAATGAATCAATTAAGCTACAATGAATCCCAACAATGGATTTAGATAATTAAACAATGAATTAAGCTACAGTGACTTGATTGATTGATCACTAATAAAAACTAAGAATTACTTCTATTTTATTTTTTTCACTTTCACTTCTTTATTTAATGGGTTAATTACAAAAAAAAGCTTAAACTTTTCTCAATTTTTCAATTATAGCCTGAACTTTGAAAAATAATAATAAAATGTTCAAATTTTTAATTTTTCAGCTCTAGCTCAACATTAGTCTTAACGTTACCTTTACTGACGTATCACTACCACATGTCAAAGGACCCTCATTAATCAGGCAGTCAGCATCATTAGAAGAAATGAGTTACATTATTAAAATGACATCATTTCAAGAAGATTTATCCCTCCTCCCAGATGCACGAAATCCCTAGGCTTTTTGACATTGTTTTACCGTCCCTTTCAAATGCATGAAATCCCTCCTAAACGCACGAAATCCCTAAGTTTTTCGATATTGTTTCATCCCTCCCTCCCAGACGCACAAAGTCCCTAAGTTTTTTGACATTGTTTGGAGACATTCTCATATTTTCACCAAGAATCCTAGTTTAACCATATTATTGTTGTCTTCCATTTTACTTCTAGGCCAAACTTCTTACAATAGATCTGAAATATCCACATATTGTACATGTTGAAAGAGAAATTTTGGAGAAAAATATAAGAAAATATCTACAATTGTTGGAGATAAAGAGACTGATTTGAAAGGTATGACAAAAATTTCTATCCATCATTATTTGTTCTGCTTCTTCTCCTAGACTTTCTCAATGTTCTTTGGTCATGATGATCCTAGTGGGTGATAATGGTTGACATTTATATCTAAAGTATCTGATTATCTAGAGTGTGATGTCTTTTTTCCTTGATCAATTTTTGTTTTCGGTATTGTGTAAGACTCTTCTTCTTCTCGATACCGCAACTCTTCAAGATGCATACAATTTGTTGTCCCATCAACTTCCCAAACTGAAAGTAAAGGGTATGATGGTTGGATTTCAATAACTTGCTGTCAAGCAAGCATCTTCTTTTTCCTTAATTATGATTGTATAATCCTTTTTTCTTCTTCATATTATCTATAAAGCATTCTTTCCATCTTCTTACACTGTTCATTTTTCTTCTCTTACTTCTCAACTTCATAATCATCATGTTTTGAATTTGTAAAGGAAATGATTAAGGTTCTCACCTAAGTCCCTTGGGAATACATAGATGTTTCATCACAGCACACAATGATATATTGCTCATAGTACCATTCAAGCAAGTTTCTCTATTTTTCTTTTATGTATTATAGCATGAATTTTCATTTAGACATGGCTGGGATATCTTCTTAAATATTATGTAGAGCAGTTGTTTGTTAAATAATGGAGTGAGGCATATTAAGTTGTTATTTTGATTAGATGGATTGACTTCTTGTGTTGTTTTTGTTGATAATTACTTTTTAATTTACCAAGTTGGGAGTTAGTGACTGGAAATATCTTTAATAAAAATTAATTTAGGAAAGGGAAACAAACAATAAGGTTGACGTCTCTGATTGTTTGGATGTTGATTGTAACATCCCGTTATCCCATGTTAAGAGTTAGAACCGTAGAATAGTTTATATAAGAGTTTATTGAGAAGTTAGAAAGTGTATTTCATACTCATGCATAATATTGATTTTTACACATTAAAATGATTGACATGCATTCATTAACATTTTTTGGGAATAATTGATTTTATAAATGTAATTATATAAAGAATTGCGGTTTTTGTGTGTCAAAAATTGATTTGGAGAGTATATGTATTGATTTAGAATTTTTGGTGAAATTTAGGAAAATTTTAAAATTTTAGGTATTTTCGGACTAGGAAAATGCCAAGTGGCAAGACAATTGATAAATGGTAGTAGAATTTATTGTCCAATGGTAATAAAAATTTTGATAAATGACTTTGGGATTTATTAACAAATGTCATTAAAAATTAGGAGACAATTGGATTAGAAATTGGAGACAAATAGACTAGTTTTTAATAAAGGTCCAAATGGGACAATAGGAAGGTGACAAGTGGCAGTGACAAGTGTCACTACCACTCACCACTCCTCTCTCACGATTCTTTTAACTTGAAAGACCAAGTTATTGTTTTGTTCTTACCTTCTTCTTCTTCTTCTTCTTCTTTATGACTATCTTCTCCTTCTTTATGAATTTTGTTGCCAACCATCACCAACGTTAAACTTAGCTTTTTCATCTATCAATTGCTACTTCCATCTTGTTGTCTCTTTCATTTACCATAAGAAAACCTAATCTAATCCACCTTCAAGATGATGATTGTGTGACAAGGGAAGTTAGGGCTTCTTGTTGTTTTTAAAGACATTAAAGCTAAATCAAGTAAGTAGCTTGTTAATCATCATGGGTAATGTTAAATGAAGCATGTATGATGATAGCT
>JANPWT010000004.1:24920796-24932928 GCA_024678245.1 Erythroxylum densum
TTATTACTTAATATTTTTTACAAACCAATCACTATTAATAATAACGGTAATCATTCCTTATTCTTAATCAACCATTATAATTATAATGATAATATCTATTCACATTCTTTACTATATTTATTCTCATTTCTTTTATCATTATTATATGTAAACCATTCGTCCCTCTAAGATCTCAAGCAAGACTACTACCAAATTTGAAATTTGATTTCAAAAATGCATATTATAATGTCCTGAATTTGTCCCATAAAATATTAGTAATTGCATTCCTTAAAAAGTCCCATTTAGTAAATCATTGCCCACTCGAGACCTTAAATAAAATGCAAGATAAAGGCCTCGTTGCTTTGAAACCCGTCGGTGACAAATTAGCATTACCAATGTCTGTGAACAAAATAAAAGATTTGTGCGGCAAAATGTTGGGCCCAACTTGGACAATACCAGAAGGGCTTTACTGCCCCTGAATGTTAAAGCTACAAATTCACGTGTTGATGATGGCTTGCCATATGTCAAATATCTGGAACTTTACCTCTGTAGACAGAACCATCTCATCTTAACAACAAAATAAGGATAATACATTTTTTCTTTCAAGCCCCTAGGCTCAGGAAAATGCATAAAATATAGGCAGAATACAATAGGCATTGAGACATGAATATGGGCTATACATATCATATGCAGTTAAAGAGAAGGAAGCGGAAGGGAAGGCATTTATGAGCAGGAATGCAATGCAACGTTAAAGATTGGGACTGAAGAATTACTACCAAATACAGCAATAATTCTGGACTTGTCTTTTGGTTTTCCAAAGAAAAACAAGCTCTAAACCTACATATTGATATTTCATATGCACCTAGCTCTTGTTCTGCAGGATTTTCAAGCCTGTGCCAGCTGAACCTACATAAAAAATCTCAGCATGTAAGAAAATTTGGTGCTAAGAATGGGTCAAAAGAAGCTAACGTTGCTGCATTAGTAGCACTGGGCAATAAGCTATTGGTTCCTACTATTTTCTTTGACACTTCTGTCTGAATACACGTGAGTAGGTCAAAATATAACATGTAATATGCAAGACCTATAACCTAAAGAGCATATGGCATCGAAGAAACAGAAAAATTATATATAAATAGTACTTGAAGCACATGACCAAAGTTATAGTTAAGCTAATGTTGACTGCCTTGACCACTCTCCATCATATTCAACTCCATGTCATGAGTTGATCCAGGCTCATAGGCTTCCAGAAAACCAATTTTTGCCTTATTAGGTAAATCATGAGGATGAACAAATGGCACCCCGGGTGGCCACCCAATCTCCATTCTAATATTTGAACATGGGCTATCAAGAGCATGAATGTGCTTCTCACAGTCTTTCAGGTTACAGAACCTTAGCTTGATCCCTTTCTTCTCTGCAATGTCCTGAACTCTCTCCTTCAGAACTCTTTGGGCAACAAGTCTAAGCCTCTTGGAAGGTGGCAGAGGTTTGCTTCTCGAATTATTTTTCCTCCTCCTAGACGAAGTTTTCATACATCCTGTACGAGCATGTCATCGATCCAACGACCTGTTGTTAAAAGCTTCCCACTAAGAGCTATGAGCATACAAGAAAATGAAAGAACCAAGATGTAGATAGTATGAAGTATAAAAGATACACATTTTGAAGTCATCAAACATCAAATTAACATTACATTAACGTCAAAATCACAACATAGTTCAACTCTCCAACTTTAGTTGCCATCTAAACAATAGAGAGAGATCCTGTCATTTATTCCTAGGGTAGAATTACGGCATCATTTTCATATACCATTCTCAACCCTAAGAATAGAGACTAGTATCATAATACAATGCAATAATCATTTGAGTTATGCTCCACATTATAAAAATTCTCATGTATCATTTAAAATTTGGAGTTTTATCCTACCAAGCTTCAATTATTAACATGGGTATTATTAACAAGGGTAAGGACATAAAGCCCATAAAACTACATAGATAAAACTAAAAAAAAAACAAAACAAAATATTTACTTTTTAAGGATCAAGAAAATTATAGTGCAAGACTATGGCCTACCATCTTGAGATGCAGGGAAATTGAAATTTTGTATGCTATGTCTGTTAAAGATCTGATCAATAGGATGGGATCTTTGCATGAAATCATCCACTGTTATTGGTATCTGAAACTGAGCATCAACACCATGGCCAGCTGCCCTCATCTCTGAACAACTGAGGCTCGTCATTGATTTAGGCATCAGTTTAAAAGCCAAAAAACAGCGTCCATAAATGCTACACTGCATGTTATTGATCTCTGTTCTGTACAATGCAGGACTGACATAGCCAGCTGTTGCCTGGTAGAGAGCAAGACCAGGGTAAACAATAGCCTCTTGGGGACCAAGGTCTCCGTCCACAAGAACCCACCGACCATGAAAGTCTCTCACATGTAAACCTGCCTTATCTGACTTAACAAGAGATATGAGACTTTTATCAACCTGGTGCTCATGATCAGGATACATAATTAGCTGACCATCTTCCTGGGCAGTTAAATTATGGCTTTGTGCTCCTTCAAAAGATTGCCTAGCATTACAACAAACAGATAGCACTGAAGAAGATATTTCTCGATTTCTCAAAGGGACATTATCAAGCACTTCAATAAAGGGAGAGCTACGCAAGTTCAAATAGAAGCTAATAGCATCCAATATATCTCGAGCTGCTTTACCAAGCAGGGAAAATATGTCAGACAAACCACCTGGAGCGCATTCTATTGCATTGTTGGACTCAATTGGAGTCAGGCCAGGTCTGTAATCATAGTTTTCTTGCCACAGTTGAGGATCAGCATAGTAACCTGTTGTCTTGCACCATTCGCGAGAATCGCCAGTATGAATCATATCTGCAGATGGATACAATGATCTTTGATGAAAATAGAGACGGGCAGAATCTAAACCAGATCTTAAAAGAGCACCCTCAGAAGCTGAAAACTGAATAATGGCGGCGGAGTATTGAGCAAGAGATTGTGATAAGGTTGAGATTGATAGTTTGTAAGAATCGGAAGGAATGCCTTCAGAGGGTATGAGATCACTGAGCTTCACACGACCCAAAGCTGGCAGGCCATTGTTTGCCATGAATCCCTTTACTTTTCAGTTACTGGAGGATAGACTTGAATCCAACACCCTATTACATATATACAGCAGACAGAAGAAGGCAACAAATTGTACGCATTAGATGCTTATACCTTTGAAGAAAAGGACAACAAGCAATATGGACAAATAAGAAATGTAAACACACAAGCTTATGCAATTTCCAGTTACAATCCAAATAATGAAACAATCATTAAGCTGCAAAAGCAAATAATCATTGCAATAGTCCAAATTCTTTCCCTTCAACAAGCAAGTTGCACCAACTAAGGTAAGAAAATTAATTTTTGGGACAAGTTTGTTATGAATAGTTAACGCAAAAATGCATATTTGGGTCCTAACATTCCAACCCAGATTATAAATTTGTGAGGTGAAGACAGAAGATCACAATTTTAAATTCATTAAATTTTCTTTTGAGCATTACCATGGGTTATTTCAATCAACGGCAACAACATCGGCAGATCCTTCAGTAAAAACCATAACAAAGAGGTATACAATAGACGCCACCAAGTTACCCAATCCCAATGTACATTATTCAGAAGAAAATTACAAAGAAAAGGTCCAATTTTCTTTAGAAATGAATAAACAGTGTAGACTTTACATACCAACAAAGAGATAAGAAAACGAATACATGTTCTAGTGGAAGAAAATAAAGCAGGTGAAGGTGAAGTAAAATCTAACGTATCGTAAGCGTTGTTTCAGAGAAAGCGAAGATTAGTAATTAGTGGAATTGCCACAAAGAGGCAAATGCCTTCTTACATGAGATTCCTTTTGCGTTATTGAAGGGGGTGGTGAGGGAGAGGCGAGACCCTTCTAAATTTGAATAATCTGAAGATTCTTACAGCAACTCTCGATCACATAAGCTAAGGTACGAAGATTGATACAAAGATAGAGAGATTTTGAGTTAGGGCAGCAAAAGCAAGCAGCACCCCTCGCCCCTTCTCAACATTTGGTTGCCCAGCGTCCCATTTCTTTATTTTCACCTAGGATAGGACCGACTATCTAATTGAAATATATTAAAAAGGTTAAATGAGTAATTTACTTTTAAATAATAAAATTCTAATATAATAATAATGAATAATTTTTTCTTTTTCTTTTTCTTGATTATTGTGCTTCATATTTTTCTAGATACTATCAAGTGTGAAAGAAAATTTAATGAGTGTGATTCCTTTTTCTTAATGTCTTTTTGTTATAATTTAAAAATCATAATTGTCTTAATATATTTGTTATGTTTTTCAAAAATTATAAATAATAATAATCGTAAGGAAATATGAATTTTGTTGTTTTGTCAATTGTGATAAATGCTTTCCAAAATATTTTTTTAAATCAAATCTAATTTGTTTTCATTTTTATTGATCTTTCTCTTTGCTTTTTCCTTTTCCTTAATCATAGCCATAATTATTTTTAATATGAATGTTACATGCTTAAGTTGATAATAAACATAAAGATGAAGCATTGATTTGCATTAGCTTCAACTTTAAGATTGAGTTTGAGAACTTGATCTACGATAAATAAACTCATATAAACCTTAGAAAGCTTAATTGATAAGTTGTAAATATGATATTTAACACAACTGATTGTACAATCATATGGTTAATCATGTAGTTTAGAATTTTGATAGAACAATGTGAAATAGGATAGGTATATGATCAAGAATCAGTATGTGTCCATTAAAGGATTTGATCAAAATCGTTAACCGTACACCTATGTGTTGAATTGCTTTTCTAATAAAAAAATCCTTAGGAATAAATGTTAAGGACATTGATTAACACATATTTGTGTCCAAAATCATGTTCTGTGGTGGTTTTATTGCACACAATTATTTATATGCCTAGGTGCTCGTGTTAGCTTATGGCCTTGCAGCCAATCAATTGGATGCAAATTAATGTACGACATTATTTTTAATTAATGAAAAGGCTTTTTTTAATCTTTGTGTATTAATTTAATTTCATTTGATGTTTTAATACTAAAGGTAAAATCCATTGAACAATTACTGTATAATTGAAATTATGATGAGATCATAATTGTGAGATTCGATTTACATTTACGTATTATTCCTAAATATTCCTAGTTGCAGTTTCATCAAGATGGAATATCGTTGAAATGACAAGACTAACACACATTATATCTATTTCTTTTGAAGAAAGTAATTGGTCTCATAAATTAGGTCAATATTCTATTATCCCTAAGATAATCCAAAAATGCTTCGATTAAGTATTCACCACCTCGATCCGATCAAAGTGATTTAATACTTCTCCTAAGTTATTTCTCAACTTTATTTAAACATTTCAAAGGCTTCATAAATGTATCTCATAAGATACACATACCCATATCGAGAATGATCATCGATAAAGGTAATGAACTATACGAAACCATCTTTGACATGTATGGACATTGGACCACATACGTAAGTATGTATTAGGTCTAAAAGTCATTAGACCTAAGTAAGAAATATAAATGGAGGTTTTAGAAGCCCATAATTGAATTTTGGGCTTGCACTAATTAATGGTTAATTAGAAGCCCAAATGTTCATTTAGAAATGGGCTAGACTTTAGTTTAATGTAATTGATTAGATTAATTATATTAAAACAATTTTTTTTAAAGAAAGGAGTAGCAATTTCGGTTTTATTAGGGTTGAATGTGTAGCTGCACATTTAACATTCAAATGCTAAGTAAAGATGGTTTTTATTATGGTTTATCATCATTAAATAGAGTTATGAACTTACCATTAAATGGTTTAGTGGTTATCTTTTAATGTTAGCATATAACCTATTAGCATTCATTGGATTAAAGAAGAAAGATGTGCATTGGATGGACTATCTTCCTTCTTCCATCTTCCAAAACCGAAATTGGTAGGTCATATTTAGGTTAATAGTCTTTTCATATAACCATCTTAAAGATAAATGAGAAGAGTCTCATTTATTGGCTACTTGATGATTGATTAAAGTAAGAAGTGATGCATTGGATGTTATTCTCTTCTTCCATTCCATGCATATCCAAAATTGAGCGTGTAAGAAGGTGTTCTTGCATGGTTTGACTCTCTCTCTCCTTTCATGCATGAGTGAGCCGAAATTTGCAAGAGAAGAGTCTCATTTTTGGTTCATTTCTTCTAAGAAAATCTCCTCCAAACATTTTTTCTCCTTTCCCACCAAAAGATTTTGTTAACCAAGTTGTCCTGAAAGAGCAAGAGGTAAATCAAATTGCTTGAGGATACAACAATAAGGAGAGGATAGATTGACAAAGCAAAGGATTCAAAAACAAAGGCTTTGGATAGAAGAAGAAGGAGAGGATAGCGCAACGAGAAATTAAAGTTGTAGCAAAGGAGTCGGTAATATCACTATCTTGTTTATGTTTAATATTATCCTTATACCATATCATGTATAGATTGACATGATGATTTGGATATATTTATTTAGCGGCAAATAAGATTTCTAAAATTTTTTAAAATGTATCGGTTCTCCAAATATGACATGCTTTCTTTTCCTGATCCAACAGTTTGTCATGATATAAAACTGTTTGAAATGAATATGAAAAGTGCCTTTTTGAATGGTTTTATAGATAAAGAAGTTTATGTAAAGCAACCCCCTAGTTTTTAAGATACTGATAAACCAGACTATGTCTATATACTTCATAAAGCTTTGTATGGATTAAAACAAACACCTCGTGCTCGGTATGATCGTCTGAGTTTGTTTTTAATTAAAAATGACTTTATTAGAGGTCAAATAGATAAAACTTTGTTTAGAAAACTTATTAAAAATTATTTTGTAGTTGTACAAACATATGTAGATGATATCATTTTTGGTGCAACTTCTAAGAAGTTATGTTCTAGTTTTGAAAATCTTATGAAAAGTGAATTTGAAATAAGTATGATGGGTGAATTGAAATTCTTTCTTATTTTATAAATTAAACAAACTGAAGAAAAGATTTTATTCATCAAAAAAAATATATCAAAGAACTTTTAGTCAAATATAAAATGGAGAAGGTCAAACCAATGTTAACTCTAATGCATCATTCAATCCTCTTATCTAAGGATGAAGCTGGTAAGAAGATTGATTAAACTCTTTTTAGAGGAATTATTAGTTCTTTGCTTTACCTAACTGCAAGCAAACCTAATATACTATTTAGTGTTTATTTGTGTGCAAGATTTCAAGGAGATCTTAGAGAGTCTCATTATATTGCTGTTAAAAGAATATTGAGATACTTGGCAGGTTCTACTGATCTTTGCTTAATGTATGAGAAAGGTAAAGATTTCAGGTTAATTGGCTACTGTGATGCTGATTATGCTAGAGACAGTATTGATAGGAAGAGTATAAGTGGAGGTTGTTACTTTCTTGGCCATAATCTAGTTTCCTGGTCAAGTAAGAGGCAAAGCTTAATTGTTCTATCTACTGCAAAAACTGAATATATGTCAGCTGCAAGTTGTTGCTCACAGACGTTGTGGATCAAGTATCAGTTAGAAGATTATTCAATACAAGAAGAACAGATCCCAATTTACTGTGACAACACAATTGCTATCAACTTATCAAAGAATCCAATACAACACTCGAGGGTAAAGCTTATCAAAGTTAAACATCATTTCCTTCGAGACTATGTACAGAAGGGAATCAGAGTCTACAATTTGTTAAGACAAATCATCAGTGGGCAGATATCTTCACTAAGCCTTTGAATGAAGAAAGATTCAGAGAAATCAAATGAAACTTGAATATGGTTGTGTTGAGTGACCAATCGTCTGACATGTCATGACCCAGATGATTCTCTTAGTAAGGAAGATAAAAAGTAGTAAGGGTTCAAGTAAACAGTAACGGTAGGTCACAGGCGGTAACTTTTTAAGAAAAGGAGGGAAATCCTCTGAAAGGTTTTATAATATCACCTACTCTAGAATATTCTTGAAATACTCTGAAATTGACTTTTTTCAATTCTCTCAACAAAACATTTCATTACTCTGTTCTTGATATCAAGTTCTTTCTGTTTAAATTCTCATCCTCACTTACTAACCTCTTGACTTTGAGAAAAATACATTTGTCTGTTTAGTTTTTATTGTCTACAGATTACAAATGGAGCAGTCAATGATTTATGATAGGCACGTTGATTTTGACTCCCTGAAGAAGAACCAGATGGATATAGAACCAGAAATCAATGCTGCAGGATGGAAGAATTTCTTTCAAGTTCGTGAAACAGTGTACCTGAATGAAGTATATGAGTTCTGGAAGAATGCGAAAGTAGTAGACGAAACCTTAGTTTCTGTTGGAACCCGATCCGGAAACCGGATCCCAACCGGAAAAGCAGAACGGAAAACGGAATCAAATGGAAACGGAAATTTCACATCGAAATTTTGAATCGGAAACAAAGCAATAGCTGAAGCGAAACGAAAAACGAAAGTACCGAAGCAAAACGAAGCAAAGCGGAATCGATACTTAACAAACGGAGCCGACATCCGAGAACAATCAAGAACACAGAAACACATTCGCGTTGGAAACCTAGACTATCCAAACCCGGTATAATTTTTTTTCCATATTTCATTCCTTTTCTCTTTACTCAATCACATTCAAATCATAGTCAATCCATGCAATTTCCTTTTTGAAAATTTATCCTCATATAACACTCAATTCATATAATTTGTCTTAATCACACAAATCTCATCTCCTAATTAATTAATTTATTTTAATGACAAGAATTATTAAAATAAATTAAGGAGTAGATTTAACAATTTAACCAATTTAAATTTTTTATTTGTAAAAAGTGTGAAGTTTCAGCTAGAGTCCAATTTGGACATATTTTATTGTTCAAAGAAGTAAAAATATTTATTCATTTGGGTTCAACATCCAATAAGGATTAAGGTACTTGTAAAAAATATTTATACATTTGGGTTCAACATCCAATAAGGATTAAGGTAACCTTTTAAGTTATGTGGTATTAACTGTCTGATTTTATGATTTTGTTTCTCATGTTATTCACAGCCCAATTGCTTTATTCTATTTAGGTGTCGCCTACAGTATGAAAACTTTCACACCATTTAGTGAGTTGGGGGGAAAAGGCATACTGATGAAGATATAATCGCTCATCACATCATTATCCGAAAAAAGAAAAAGGTTAAACAAATAAATAATAACAAATGACCACACATGTAGTAGTATTAGCGGATAGCACTATAAATATCCACCTCGCCCCAAGCGCCCATCCGCAACCTCCTTCCCTGTAAGTTTCCCATCCTCTTCACTGTTCAAAACTCATTCCTTTCATTCGCATATTCGAAGTAACCAAACTTAGCCAAAGAATCCAGAATGCCTCCTGTTCATTCTCTAACTTTGGTCTCCAGATGCACTGTCTTTCCCCATCAGAAATCAACTATGGGAGACCTCAAGCTCTCGGTCTCCGACCTTCCTATGCTCTCTTGCCACTACATCCAGAAGGGTGCTCTTTTCAGTCGCCCACCTATCTCCATCGAATCTTTCATTTCCCTCCTCAAACATTCCCTCTCCCAAACACTTACTCACTTCCCTCCTCTAGCTGGTCGTTTGACGACTGACTCTGATGGCTACGTTTACATAAACTGCAACGACAAAGGGGTCGATTTCATTCACGCTAGTGCCACCCATCTTCATGTTTACGACATTCTCTCGCCAACTCACGTCCCAGCCTGTGTTAAGAGCTTCTTCCCTCTTGACCGTACTGTTAGTTATAGTGGCCATTATACACCGGTTATGGCTGTTCAGGTGACGGAGATAGCTGACGGTTTGTTTATCGGCTGTGCAGTGAATCACGCCGTCATAGATGGGACTTCTTTCTGGAACTTCTTTAACACTTTCGCTGAATTCTCTAGAGGAATCAACAAAATATCTCGTCAACCAAGTTTTTCCCGACACTCGGTCCTCATATCCCAAGCAGTCCTTAAAGTCCCCATGGGTGGTCCAAAGGTGACTTTCAACGAAAACGAGCCACTTAGTGAGAGAATCTTTAGTTTTAGTAGAGAATCGATATTGAAGCTAAAATCCAGAGTTAATAGCAGAAAAGTGACAGATAACACCATCAGTGACGCCGTCGAATTGTTGGGTAAACAAAGCAACGATACCGATTACTTTACTAATGGAAAGGCAGCTACAATTCTAGAAAAATTGTACAAGACCGCAGTTTCTAAACCGCAAGAGAGCGAAACGGTGCCGGAGATTTCGTCGTTTCAGTCTCTCTGCGCACTCCTATGGCAGGCCGTGACACGTGCCCGAAAATTAAACCCTTCTACAACGACCACGTTTAGGATGGCCGTAAATTGTCGTAACCGTTTAAACCCAAAGCTCGATCCTTTATATTTCGGGAACGCGATTCAGAGCATATCAACCTACGCGTCGGTTAGTGACGTATTATGTCGGGATCTGAAATGGTGTGCTGAGCAATTAAATAAGAATGTGGTGGCCCACGACGACGCTGCGGTGCGCCGTGTTGTAGAAGATTGGGAGGAAAGTCCAAGGTGTTTCCCACTAGGGAACTACGACGGCGCATCAATCACCATGGGCAGCTCTCCAAGATTCCCAATGTATGATACTGATTTCGGGTGGGGCCGACCCTTGGCAGTTAGGAGTGGTGCGGCCAATAAGTTCGACGGTAAAATCTCTGCTTTTCCTGGGCAGGAAGGTGGTGGAAGCGTGGATCTGGAGGTGGTTTTGTCGCCTGAAACCATGGTTATGATTGAGTGTGATTATGAGTTCATGCAATATGTATCGACTTAGTTCGAAAGTGATGATTGATTATGTAGTTCGTTCTCTGGTCGTAGGGTTCGGGTTGTGTCGTATTAGCTCTCAGCTTCTGCTAATGCTTATTCTTTTGCCCTTATACGTCCTATCTTCGACGGAGAGGCTCGGTCTGGTGTGGTGTATTGAAATGTCAGGGCATGTACTATGGGCATTCTATAATGGAGACCAAATCATCAGTTCATTGTTTCGTGCCTGCTCTATTTTATAAAAATTCAACCATTTAATAAATAGGATGCGTAAAAATTATATGAATAGGATAATTTGACAACAGGGAAGGAGCAGAGGGTTTCCTCCTTAATGGCAATAAATATAGCAAGGAGCCGTTAGCATTTAAACTACGGAAAACTTTCTCCGATGATGTGTCCGTACCTTTATATGAAAGTAGGAACCCACTTTAATGTTCTAAAAGAGTTTCTTTTAAAAGGAAGTTTTTTTTGAAACGTTGTCAGGTGCGCTCAGCGCATATTATTCATATCCAAAGATAAAATGTCAATACAGAAAATGAGGAGGGCATACCCCCCATTCAAACTCAAACATAGAATTGGCCACCTTAGCGATCATATAGGCAACTTGATTCATTGATCTTTTAATAAAAACAGTGGAAATAAACAGATGCTCGTGAAGAAGAGCTTTACAATCCTCAATAATCATCAAAAAATATGATGGGAAGTTATGCGTAGATGTCAGAAATTGAGTAATTATTTGACAATCCGTTTCCACGCAAATAGGACCATAAGAAAGACCTTTTATCCAGCTTAGAGCTTCCCGAAAACATAATTCTTCACCGATTTGAGGATCCCTCCATCCTTGTAGAGCCTCTTTACCGTAGAGTATACACCGGGACGCCCATAGGTCATTCCGATACATATCCTACGACGAGGGTGCACTACGTTCGATCAATACTAAAATCCACACGGCATCAATACATATAAAACCACAATTATAAAATCATAATATTTTAAAACCATAATGCTTGCTCTTATTTCATAATATCAAACAGAAATATAGACCAGTTTATTAGTTCCCTACAGTCTAAATACAATATCCCAAAAAGGAAACTGATACAAAAGTCTATACTACGCCATTCTCAAAATCAATCCCAATTGACCAACCTGTGTGTCATCGCTTCTCTTGCCACACGCTCACACGACAGGAAAAGTCTCTCCCTGGAGCTAGGAATCTAATCTATCAGTCCTGAAAAATAATTACAATTTTGGGTGAGTTTGCGAACTCAATGAGAAACCATCATCGATGGTTCACTCAATTCATGCATTACGCAAATAGC
>JANPWT010000004.1:25084214-25095832 GCA_024678245.1 Erythroxylum densum
TTCTCCCACACACCGATAATAAAAATTAACAACACATAATATATCTATAATTATCAATTAGAACCATCTATGGGAATTATACATAGGAAAGACATATCTCGTAAACAATGAGAAAATTATTTATGGATTCTATAAATAAAGTATGAAACTAACTAAAAAAATTGCATTAATAAATACTCTAAAAAATTATGCATCCCTAAACTAGAGGCCCCTTAACTACTTTAGATAGCCTAAAATAAGAAATATGGATGTAAGCAGATGTTGTTCTATACAACTTGGCCAAAGAAGTGCATACAAAAACTAAGTAAGTCCATAACCTAAACACTCTCCTAAACTGATCCCCTAATCTTTACACTAAAGGTAAAATGGAGATGGAATTTATATATAAAGATAAGGTCATTTTGTGCATACAATTATTGATGAGATGCCTCCTCTAAAAACTCAAATAACCATTTCTAAAAACCTATAATTGAACTTCAATTATGATAGATTTCAAAGTGAGATTTAGGGATGATAAGTGTAAATTGCATCGTGTTTTAGGACATAGTTTGATATGTGTTTTGTTGTTAAATCAATTTTTTAGTATGTATTTAGGTTATAATTGTGTTAATTTGTTAATTATTTATGTTTTAAGTGTTTTATGGTGTACAAGCCTTTGAGTTTAAATATTATATTTTGAGGTACCTTGATTTGTTTGTTAGTATTTTAAGGTCAACATCGAAGAACGGAGAAATTTCAGAGACATTTGGGTCGAAATAAGGGCCGCCACAATCATGACAGAAGCATTAGAGTTAACCCACAATCGTGGCCTGCGTGCCACGATCATGATAGAAGTGCAAAGAGTAGCCCACAATTGTGACCTCATGACAGAAAGCTCATATGTGGCCCATGATTGTCGCTTGCACTGGGCAGACACGTAAACACTTAAAAACATCAAGTTTTGAGGATTTTTTAGACCTTTTGGACCCAAAAAACTTAGGGCTACTCATAATATAAAAGGATATTTAAAGAACAAGAAAAAGAGGCAGAAAAAAGAGCTTTTGCATCAGCCACCTTGAGAAACCCTAAAGAAAAATCATTAAGAGATAGAGGAAGAGAAAACGGACGAGAGAAGATGAGAAAAAGTTGACTCGACGTATTTCCAGGATCAGGAGTTTCCCGACTACCTCCCATCATCTGTTCAAATTGTGTTTCCTATTTAATTTTAGTTTTATTATTATATGGAATTGGAATAAATAGTTGATGATATGATCTAGAATGTTGATGATGTTTTAAACTCACCTTCAAAATTTTACTCTTGAATTAATTAAATATGATTGTTTATGTGTTTATTGGATTTGTTGTAATTTAATTATGCGATTGCATAATTCAATAATAAAATGAGAGCGTGAATTGAATAAAAAATGATTAAATTAGGCTAATTTGAGCTAGGTGATTTAATAGAAATTAGAATTAAATCAAATTGGTAAAATGTGTGAAGAGACATCTTGTGTAGTTTTCCAATAGTTTATTGGAAAACTTCAGAACTTATTAGGGTTTTGAATAGGTTGTAAATTGAGAGATCGCAACCTCCATAATATTATTAGGGTTTATGATTTAGGGTTAATGGTTCTAATTTAAGAGAGAGTAATCAAACTTAGGATCATCTTGAGCCAAAAATCTAGCAATTCATAAGCAATTCGATTAGTATTAAGGATAAGTAAAATTCCTTTATCTCAATTGGTAATTTCCTTAGGTTGATTCTTGGGTATGTTGTAATTGCTTAGTAATTAGTATTTTTGTGATTGATTCTTAATTTAATTTTACTGATTGAATTGAATTTTCATTTTAATTAGTTGCATCTTGAATTTTTTGTATTTGTTTCTGGCCTTAGTTTTTAGGATTAGATTATCCCTCCCCGTGGGATCGACACTTTAAGTACTACGCTAATGAACCATGCACTAACGAATTATCAAGATTTATTTATCATCTAGCATACCACCCTCGTAGTGCATATGCCTGATCATATCCAGGGATAGTCAAGAATATACTCTGCGGAAATGGTACGTTGGAACAATCACATTAATACAGTCTAAGGCATCAATATAACTTAAGCATACTAAATACTGATTTCCTTTACAATTATAATAAGTCATATATGTGATTAACATTTCAAATTCAAGTAGACCATACACAACAGTTTTGAACTCAATCCCAGTACATCATATAGTACAAAAATTACACACTAGAGACAATTTGTGTCATAACATGGAATGCTATTACAAAAGACATCTATCTAGACTTTGCAGGTATCAGCTGACTAGACCTTTGAGCTATTCTTGTCCCAAAATAACAGTACTAGAATTGTATTAGATCGCTTTAGAAGTTAGATCTCCCTTGAACCTGAAAATCAACGTTCCAATTTTGATGACTTTGCAAACTCAGTGAGTGAACCATCATTGATGCACTTACTCAAGTCAGAACGTAAAGACAATTATATAACCTAATTCACCAAGTATAACACATTATCAAGCATTGAATATCACATCATATTATATCACGTGTCAACAAGTACAACATGTATTCAATTATTTCATATCATTATTTCAAAACAATCCAATAAATCATCTCAACCATTCATATAATACATATAAAGTTGTATATGCAAATACACAAGTGACTCCATTCTTATTCTACTTTGTTGTGACCGAGCGCCTATCAACCCAATTTACTGTCTCGTATCTGTTGTGGATGTTGGGCCTATTGTTATCTGAGCCTATGGCTCTTTGTGCACAATCTTAAGCTTTAAGCTCTTTTCCACACATTAACTACTCCAGTCACAACTCCTTTATCTGATCATGCATTTCAATGTAATGAGACGCATCAATTCACATTTCATGCTTTCAATACTTTTCATTTAATGTGCTCATGTCATTTATCAAATCCTTTGGGTCTAAGTCCAAGATTCATAATTCAGTTGTTCACATATTCCACAATACACATGCAATTCAAACAGAAGCATATATAATTGAATTTACACATCCAAGTTAACTCATAGTACGCTCCAAAATAGCTATTGTCTTAATGATTCAGCAATGTCTGGATATTGCCGATCAACTTGTACATTTATGGTTAAGCAATACACACATAGTTCACAATCACTAATTTGTTCAATCATATGAATATACAATCATGCACATGTATATGTGTCATGTTTAATGCATGCTCGATTGACCATTCAATTATTATAGCTTGTATATTACCACTTTGCATTCAGGTTTATACCTTGAGTAAGTTTGATTACTCTAAATTCGTTAATCATACATTCATAAACCTTTTCTGGCAATATACATTCAAACAATTTCCCAATTCTCATTCGTTCATACCTAATACACCTTACTTATATCCTTTGGATCATATTTGCATTCATTAGAACACCTTTATTCCTTTAACAACTCATAATTTCCAAATTTAAATACATTGATATCAAGACAATCCATTCATTAAGTAATGACATCAATTAGCAACGTAAACTTATCTAACCTTTAACCAATTAATTAAGCTACAATATAGGTTCATTTCAAGCCTTAATTAAGTCCAAATACACCAATGTAGAGTGGCTTATCCTCATTTGGTTCAACAAATTCACAAAACTAAAATTATCATTTCAAAGCTTTGGCCACAATCGTGGGGGACCTTCCTAAGATCATGGGATGAGTGCCCTAATTGTGCACTATCCAATTTCCCTTAATTCTCCACGAATTTCATGTACTTAGGATCATCATTAACACTTTAATTTTTCCAGAATTTATATTCTCAAAAACTACTTCAATTCATGTTAATATAGCTTCCATCTTGGTTACATTAAAGCTCTCTAAATTCTAATTATTTATGTCACTAACAATCTTTCTTATGCATACTAAGATCCCAAAGTTTTTCCATATTCAAAAGAGAACTCTTTCATATCAAATTCAAAACATTTTCATAACAGTCCATTAATTATACCTCAATCATACCTTAATAATACCTCAATTCCTCACCAATTTCATCTTTTCCAGCTTAAAATCATTCATTTAACAACTTATAAACTATTGTTTTTCATACGTGCTAAACAGAACAGAAACTACCATTCATGCATCATTTTTCTAGCACACATTTAATACCAATACTTCAATCAATCAATCCCCAATTTAGTCATCATCAAGTTCTATTATTTTATGTCAAAAGACATCAGTATTTTATCATTTTGTTAAGCTAAAATACCTTTTTATACATGTAAGCATAATTCCAAGAACAAGGTAGGGGTATAATGATTTCGACAACAAGAAGACAATAGAATATTAGAGTGACAAAGTATAAAATTTAGGCAAAAACTCAAGGTTGTGAGGTTGTGTATGTATGTTAGTAATGAGAGAAGAAAGAAGAAAATAACATATAGAATAAAACAAGAGAGAAGATAGCCATCCATGTGTGTGGGCTGTGGGGTGTAAGTGTGTGGTAAGGGTTGAGACATTTGTCAAATAAAGGACCATGCTATATGTCCTCTTCTTAAACTACCAAATGTCACTTAAATACCTAGTCTTATCACTTAGTTTCCTAAGCCATTTGTCACTTAATTCCACTACCACGTGTCACCATTTCATAAGTCTAGTCAACCTAATTTCTCATATGTCAACTTGTCTTGCCATTTAACATTTTTCCTATACTAAATGCATATTTTAATTCGTCACTTTTCAAATTGTAACAACTAACTCCAAATTACTAATTGTAATTCATCAAACCAAAATTCAAGGCATAAATAAAACGCAATCATATTATAACCATTTTAAACCTTTCATACCCCCGAAATATGTCAATTGCACATACAATCTTTGCAATGTTTTCCAATATATATGCTCATGTTATGCATGTGAATGAAATGCACCTCATTAATTCTAAAATTATATGACTCAAAAGTCTAACATTTTAACCCTTAGTAAGTTTGGGAAATTGGCTATTATAATTCTCCCCCTTAAGGAATTTCGTCCTCAAAATTCTTACCTGATTGACTAAATAGATGGGGGTACTGTTTCCTCATGTATTCCTCAGTCTCCCAAGTATCTTCTTCTCTTGAATGATTTCTCCAAAGGACTTTAACCAAAGAAATTACATGATTTCTTAACAGTTTTGTCTGGTATCCAACTATTTTGATTGGTTCCTTAACATAACCCAAATTTGTTGCAATCTCAACCTCCTATGTCGGTAATACATGTGTTGGATCTGATCGATATCTCCTAAGATATCTCTGGTGGTAATGCTAATTTATAAGCTAATGGTCCTACTCTATCAGTAATCTCATAAGGACTAATATATCTAGGGCTCAACTTTCCCTTTTTACCAAAACTTAGCACTCTTTGTCAAGGCAACACTCTAAAAAACACCTTATCTCCCACTTGATACTCCATATTCCTCTAGTGATGATCTGCATAACTCTTTTTCCTATCTTGAGTTGCCTTAATCCTACTATAGATCAATTTTACCTTATCAATAGTATCTCGAATCAACTTTGGGACGTCAATAATCGTTAGGCCCTCTTCATCCTAATACAAAGGCATCATATGGAGCCATACCAATACTACCATGATAATGATTATTGTATGCAAATTCAATGAGAGCTACATATTCATCCCATGCTTTTTAAAACTCCAAAACACAAGCTCTAAGCATATCCTTAATAGTTTGAATAGTTCTTTCACTTTGTCCGTTTGTCTGAGGATGAAATGTTGTACTAAAGTTGAACTTTATACCTATTACAGTAAATTTGAGATCCCGGTCTAATACAATAGACATTAGGACTCTATGTAACCTCACTCTCTCATTTACTTACCTCTGAGCTAACTGATCTAGTGTGTTACTTTCTCTCATAGGTAAGAAATAAGTTGATTTTGTTAATCTATTAACAATGACCCATATAACATCATGTTGTCTCGGAGTTCTTAGAAAACCCATAATAAAATCCACTATAATTCTCTCCCATTTCCACTTTAGAATAGGTAATGACTGTAATTTCCCAATTGGAGCCTGATGCTCAACCTCAATCTCTTGGCATGAAAAACATCTCGCAACATACTCAGCCACCTACCTCTTCATCCCTGGCTACCAGAAATGTTGTTTTAGAGTATTGTACATCTGGTAGTACCAGGATGTATAGTATAGGCTACTATATGTGCTTCCTCCTTAATTTCTTCTCTTAGACCATCAACACCCGGTACACATAATCTCTACTTTAACCATAATATACCATCTCTCAACTCAAACTCAGAACTCAAATTCTATTTTAACTTCTTTACAATCTTCACCAATTCTGGGTCTTTTCTTTGAGCTTTCATAATTCTTTCATGCAATACTATTCTAAGCTTCAACGTAGCTAACAATGTTTCATTATGCCCCAATCTTAGCTCAACATTCAGGGCTCTTAGTTGAACTACATTTGGTAATCTTGATGTTTGAATTTGTGCCACACTATTATTAGATTTCCTACTTAATGCATCAGCCACAAAATTAGCTTTACATGTATTGTATTCAATCGTGTAATCATAATCTTTAAGCAACTCAATTCACCTTCTTTGTCTCATATTCAGTTCTTTTTGACTCAACAAGTATCTCAAACTTCTATAATTTGTAAATATCTGAAACGTTTCACCATATAAATAATCTCTCCAAATTCTCAAAGCAAACACCATTGCAACAAGTTATAAATCATGAACTGGGTAATTGAACTCATAAGACCTTAGCTATCTCGAACCATAAGCAATCACTTTACCATACTGCATTAAAACACATCTTAATCCCTGGTGTGAAGCATCACTATATACAATATATCCTCCAGATCCAGATGGTATAACTAAGATCAGTGTCGTAGTTATTCGATGTTTTAATTCCTCAAAGTTCCTTTGACACTCATTAGTCCATGAAAAAGGTACATTCTTTCTCATAAGCTTTTTCAAAGGGGTTGAGTTCAATGAGAAGCCCTCGACAAACCTCCTGTAATACCCTGCTAACCTAAGAAAACTCAAATTCTCAGACAGATTTCTAGGTGCTTCCCACTTCATCACTGCCTCAACTTTCTTTGGGTCTACCTATATGCCATGTCTAGATACTATATGTTTAAGAACACCACTTGATCAAGCCAAAATTTACACTTACTAAACTTGGCATACAATTGTTCTCTCTCATTATTTGTAAGACTAACTTCAAATGCTCAGAATGTTCCTCTCTAGTTTAGTAAACACCTGATCTCCCTGTAACTGATTGAGTAAATCATCTATTTTCGATAAGGGATACTTGTTCTTCACCATCACCTGATTTAATTGGCTATAATCAATGCATAATCTCAAGGTTCCATCCTTTTTCTTTACAAATAAAACTAGAGCTCCCTAAGGTGATACACTAGGTTTGATAAAACCCTTTTCCAACAACTCTTACAATTGGGTCTTAAGTTCCTTAAGTTCCAAAGGTTCCATCCTATACAGAGGAATAGATTTAAGAGCAGTACCTAGAACTAAGTCAATAGTGAGCCCCATTTTCCTATCTGGGGGTAATCCTAGTAATTCAGTAGGAAATACATGTAGGCAATCCTTGACAACAAGAATATCCTGTACTTTCTGCTTAATTCGGGCATTGGTCATATAGGCTAAATAAGCCTCACATCCACTTCAAATCAGCCTAAAGGCACTCATTGATGAAATCAATCTTGCTGGCACTGCTTGACTAACACCTTGAAATATAACCCTTGGTTGATTAAGAGATTCAAGAAAAACTTCTTTATTATAACAATTCATCATAGCCTATGAGCAGTAAGCTAGTCCATACCCAAAATGAGGTCTATTTCTTTTAATTGTAGTAATATCAAATCGACTTTCAACTCTGCCTAATCAACCAAAATCATGCATCCTTTACACAATTCTCCATTCAATACTATCAACTGGTGTACTAACCTCTAAGACACATTTCAACTTCTCTCTCACACAATGCAGTTTAGATGCCAGATATGGTGTGATAAATGAACGCATAGAACCTGGATCTAACAATGCAAATGCGTCAAAATTAAAGATATATAACACACCTATAACAACATTTGGAGAATTCTGCGCCTCCTGTCTCGTAATACTAAATATTCTGGTATGGGGATGCGGTTGGTTACTTCATACCTTAGTCCTAAAACTAGGACCTACTGAACTGGTTTTACCTTTACCTCTGCCTCTTTGTCCTACTCTACTGGCTCTGCTCTGCTGAACAGTCATTTCAGTCACTTATCCTCCTTTCACACCAGACTGTGTTCCCAATATTGTGGGACATTCTCTAATCTGATGTTGAAATGAGCCATAACATAAGCAAGCTCCAGATATCTTTCAACATTTTCCACTATGTTTCTTTCCATAATGCTCACAACTAGGCATCTGTTGTGTTTGCCTTCCATATGTCTGTCCTCCAGACACTTGACCTCTACCACTACCAACACTAACAAAACTGCCTCTCAGTCTAAACCGTGACTGCCTCGATCTAGTCTGTAATCATGATGATCTATTCTGGCATTTACTAAATTTTCTACCAGAGTTAGCTTAAAACTTACCATGCCTCTTAGTTCTGAACTCCTGTCTATACTCTCCTTATTCATCCTTCAATAACTGCTCAATCCGAATCGAAGTAGCCCTTAACTCAGTGAAACTATTCAAATTAATAATAGCCAACCTCGTCCTGATTTCCATATTCAGTCCATCCTCAAACCACCTACACTTATCTCCTCAGTCAGAATCAGAGCAGTAGCATAGCTCATTAATTCATTAAACTGCACATTATATTCAGTTATAGTGAGATTTCCCTGTTTCAGATTGAGAAACTATTTCATCTTCCTATAAAAATAGATCTTTGGCATATAATTCTCCTTAAAGATTTTTAAGAGGTCTTCCCATGTCAGTCTATAAGGTAGGGCAGAACTACCTGGGATAGTCTTCCACTTATAAACCGGACCTTGAAGTAATGGGACTGCATAGTCATACGTTTCATCGAACTCACAATCCATCTAATCAAACACCTTTTCCATTCTTTCTAGCCAACCTTGGTAGGGCCTGTACTTCCACAGAAGTCTACAGCCACCTATTTCCTAAGTTTATCATACCTCCTTTCTCTCCTTTCAGGAATTCTCTTAGGCATTTGTTTATACTAGGGTATTGGGGACTCCCTATTGGCTCCTATAAACTCAAGGTCAGCTGATTCTATGACTCAATCCCTTATAGTAAATGACCTATAACAAATAATAATTGTGATCACTTTACAAGTCTCTCACTAGTTTTCATACTTAAATGCTTATATATGTATTTCTAAAGATGTCAAACCATGCTCTGATACCAAAACTTGTAACATACTACTCTTATAGTGCATATGCCTGACCATATCCATGGATAGTCGAGAATATACTCTACAGAAATGGTACATTAGAACAATCACTTTAATACAATATAAGGCATCAATATAACTTAAGCATTCCAAAAACTGTTTTCCTTCACAATCATAGTAAGTCACATATGTCATTAACATTCCAAATTCAAGTAAAATAAACACAACAATTTTGAACTCAATCCTAGTATATCATACAGTACAAAAATTACACACTAGAGACAATGTGTATCACAACATGGAATGCTAATACAAAAGACATTAGCTGACCAGACATTTGAGCCATTCTTGTCCCTGAAATAAATGTACTAGAATTCTATTAGTTAGCTTTAGAAGCTAGATTCCCCTTGAACCTAGAAATCAACATTGCAATTTTGATTAGTTTGTGAACTTAGTCAGTGAATCATCATCGATGTGCTCAATCAAGTCAAAATATAAGGACAAGTATATAACGCAATTCACCAAGTATAACACATTATCAAGCATTGAATATCACATCACATTATATCATATGTCAACAAGTACAACATGTATTCAATTATTTCATATCACTATTTCAAAACAATACAATAAGTCATCTCAATCATTCATATAATACATGTAAAGTTGTATATGCAAATGCACATGTGACTCCATTCTTATTTTGCTTTGTTGTGACAAAGCGCCTATCAACCCAATTTACTGTTCTGTAACCGTTGTAGGTATTGGGTTCATTGTTATCTAAGCCTGTGGCTTTTTGTTCACAATCCTAAGCTTTAAGCTCTTTTCCACAGTGTGGCTACTCCGGTCACAACTCCTTTATCTAATCATGCATTTCAATATAATGAGATGCATCAATTCACATTTAATGCTTTTAGTACTTTTCATTCAATGTTTTCATGTCATATATCAAATTCTTCGAATATAAGTCTGGCATTCACCATTCAGTTGTTCACACATTCCAAAATACATATACAATTTAAATGGAAGAATATATAATTGAATTTACACATCTAGGTTAACTTATAGCATGTTCTAGAATAGCTATTGCCATGATGATCTGACAATGTCTGGATGTTGGTGATCAACTTATGTGTCTATAGTCAAGCAATACGCACATAGTTCACAATCACTAATTTGTTCAATTATATGAATATACAATCATGCACATATTTGTTGTTGGACCCTGTTTCTGAAGTCCAACATTCGGAATCGAAAGATATGGAGGACTCATCACCTAACTTAGAGATCAAAACAATTGGGAAAGTTCCAATTGGAAGTTCAGATCGGTTACTTTGGTACATTTATTCCTTGTGGTCTTAAGCTCCTAAGCCTCCAAAATCATTTGTTCGGGCTTAGTGATTTAAAGACATACCTCAAATATTGTTGGATTGGTCTTGTCTAGCAATCTACTGTGCACCACTTCCATCTGAAATTTAAACATCTTAGAGACTGAATTAGATTATGATTTCTTCTTACCATTTGTAGCTCCATGTCTCTAGATTACCACAAGCCAAAAATTATCTCATTTAGACCTCTACTGATCCAGAAAACATCAAAACTAATGAAGTATGTTCAGGGAGGTAACACCAGTTCATATGATTGAAGAACACACTCACTGTACCCGTCTCACTATTTTCAATTAATCTCTTTCCATACAATTCAGATAGCTTTAATTTTTTAGTGGAGATGAAGATCAAGGTCTTCTGAATCCAATGGTTTAAGAATCAAATCATTTGAATGTCTAGAGAAGAAGTTATGGCCAAAAGACTATGACACGTTTCTGCCCTTACTTGAAATGTACATGCTTTAGTACGAATGCCATAACTCTTGCTACAGATATCTGATGACTTTGTTTTTTGACCATTGAAAAGAGGACTTCGAAATATACAACTTTCATAAAGACTCAAAGGCCAAATCTATCTTTTATCTTCTATATCGTCTCATTTTCTATCGTCGGCTTTCTTCCGTCTGCTTTTCTATCGCCTACTTTCTTCCGTCTGCTTTTCTATCATCTGCTTTCTTCCGTCTGCTTTTCTATCGTATGCTTTCTTCCGTATGCTTTTCTTCTGTCTACTTTTCTATCATCTGCTTTCTTTCGTCTGCTTTTCTATCGTCAGCTTTCTTCCGTCTGCTTTTCTATCGTCAGCTTTCTTCCGTCTGCTTTTCTATCGTCATCTTTCTTCCGTCTGCTTTTCTATCGTCTGCTTTCTTCCATCTGTTTT
>JANPWT010000004.1:25127917-25141034 GCA_024678245.1 Erythroxylum densum
TGAAGGAAAAGGGAAAGAGGGCAGCTAGATATATATATAACCAAACGTTGAAGGAAAAGGGAAAGGGAATGTTTGCTGTTGACGACGGGTGGGGCGGCGACGTTGAGATTTTGTTTTTTCAGGTGGTGGTCTTTGTGTGGACGAGTGTAGAGAGTAGGATAAATACGGGAGGCGCGCAATGAAAACGAAACTGATTGATGAGTTTTAATTTTTTCCCCAACACTTCCACAACGTTTACTTCATAACAACGTCGACATAATTATTTGCCCACATTTTAATAATTAAACGTCTCATATAATTCTCCAATTCTGCGTCATCTGATAACAACGTTGATAGATATTCTCACTTTTCCTGAAGTTTTTTAAACGTCGGGAAAGGTCATACTTTTCTGCGACGTCTTCCACTCAAAATAACCCTACCTTATGATTAAAATGTACATTGTCCTTAATTGACAAATAAAAAACAATAAATAAGTTAATAAAGAGAGGAAGAAGAAATAAAGTTTAGGAAACTTCTCTAAGGTTATTATTGCTTGCAATTCAATGTGTGTGTGAGAAGGTCAAAATTGTTGGATCCCTTGATCTTAAACTAATAAACCAAAAACAATAAAATTAAAAAGATACGAAGAACATAAACAAAAAAATCACATACTATTCCGTATGGCGGTTTTAATATTGCCAGGGCTGTCTTTCCTTGTCTTTCCCTGCTAGGGCGAGGTGTGTGGCTTCGGGGTTGCAACTCCAGTTGCTCCCCCGAGTGTTTTGGGGTGACAACCCAAGGCTACTGCGGCTCTCTTACTGCCTGTAGCTGCTAGCACAGGTGGCAAGCGTGCGGAGCTGCACCTCTGACCAACCTTGTGTCGTGCTGTTGATATGTGGATCTCTTCCAGGTTGCAGGTGGCTGGGTGGTTGGGTCAGAGGTTTCCCTTGCACTGGCTAGTCATACAGTGTCGTCTAGGATGCTTGTCTGTGAAGGTTCCCTGTCAGGGGTGGTTCCTTACTCACCGTCTGAAACACTCCCGTTTGTTTACTGAAGTGGTGTTTTGGGGCTTTGGCATCGTTTTATGTAACTCAGGCACGTTGTTTCCACTATGTCGTTTTAGGAGGCTTAAATGGCGTTTCGCTGTAAGTTGTGGTTTAATGCGGATGACGCCCTCTTTCTTTTCCTGAGGTGTAATGGGGATTTTTGGGCTTCGGGGAAACTGAAACATACTCCTCCATTATGGGTGTTGTCGGGTGGCGTTCTATGGGAAGTGCTAGCGTTTGAAGGTGATCGTCTCTATGGTGAGCAAAGTGTTGTCCGAGTGATGTGGCGGTGCCAAATGGTGTATCTATTCTTGAACTTACTGGACTGCTGGTGTTTCTTCTTTTGGAAAACTGCCTTTATCCTGTTTTTGCAAATCCGGGATGCTATAGAAAATCCTGGCCAGCATTTTCTTTCTTTGTTGTGTGCTGCAAAGTGGAAAGTTGCCTCTACGTGCGTCTGGGCCTCTCCAATCTCTATATCCATCGTTATGTCTTTTAGGTGTGATCTGACGTCGTATACTGGCTAACTCTTGATCCAAGGGACTTAGCCTGTAGGTTGGTAACGGATACGGTACCGTTTTGGTTTTAATGGGTGGAGCTGGTCCATGGAGCGTCCTTCGGGTTTGGGGCGACGTCGTTCCTTGATGTCTGCTCTTCCACAACGTCGTTTTGTGCTGTTCTGCAACGGTACCATTTCTCTAGTGTTAGTAGTGGTTGTTCTGGCGGGTGAAGATGAGTCCGACCTGGCTCCTCTCATGAAGGTTCCTGTCCAGGGTGTGCGGAGCATGACTGCAAATTTGGTAATTATTTTTGTTGGTTCCTATTGCCTGCGACCTCCTTTGAGACTGGAGGCACTCGGAACCGATTAATGTGGCTTAGCTCCTCCATGCGAGAGCCTATTTGAATGTACAGCCTGATCTTTCTCCAGTGGCTGCTACGACACCGATAGATCGCCTGGGGCTTGCGGTTTGGATCTACCGCCTTGGACCCACTTAGCCTCACGAGTCCTCTCCTCCGATGGGAGTGTCGTTAGGTGTTGAACTTCATTGGTCTGAATTTACTTTTGATGGGCTGGGCTCCTAACAGAAGGGGCCTTTTTGTTCTGTTGTTGAGGGGAGGGCCTGTCCTCCCCTGTTGACTGGGGTATGCCCCTGTGCTTGTGCAAATACTTCATTCTTTTGATAAAATTTACCGTTTATAAAAAAAACAAAATCACATACTAGAACAACATAATCACATACTAAAAAGAGAAGTGATATAATTAATAATTTAAACTATTTGAAATACAAGGGAAGGAAATTAAAATAAATACAAAGGATACAATAAAAATGAAAGAAACTTAGTGGCTACTCTCGTGCCATCATCTTATTAAACCTTAGTAGCATCCGACTGTGAATAATTTGCTTATTTTTTTATGTAGTTTATGGCCTTAACAATACTCCCCAAGAGTACATGCTGACGTGATGGATTGACATCCTCAACTTCCACTACATTGGTTGCTCGAGGCCTTGTATCCTATAGCTCTTCAACTGTTGGTGCTTTTGGCTGTCCAATTTCCTCTATGGGGACATCTCCTCTAATGCCACTTCCCTCCAGCCTTACCAAAGCTTATGCTAGCCCTTGACCTTCCTAACTAAGCCTATGGACCTCATCATCCTATGGTCGTCTATAGAGAATATACCACATCCTAGTGTTAATCCTGTGAGAATGATAAAACACCCCTTAGTTCTTTGGAAAAATTATCAAATATGATCCAACATAAATGACTCCTTTCTTTATATTGGCCATTAGGTCCAAATACAATGCAAAATAGTATCCTACTTTTCATGATCGGTGCTCCATTATACACCATAAGTACGAATTAAAGGTCTCTCAAGGTAACATATACTCTCTTTTTGCTCTAAAATTTTGTCACTGATAAACAGATACAAATATTGTAAAGTTGGAGAGACAATGTATGTATTTTTGGTTCTAGTAGGGTCCTAGGTAGGACTACCTCTTGAAATCGAATTCCGAAATCTCCTTCGGGTGATGGGCTGTTGTGTACGAGGAAATAAACTTTAGAAGTTTATAAGTCTCCTTTTCTGCTTGCTTTTATTTATACAAATCACATTGTATTCCAAAGTCTATCGACGTCATCTCTATTATTCTCCTACTTAACCTGAATCAAATCTCATTCTCTTCCAACTTAAATTCCCAGTCATTCCAAACATAAACAGTAGCTCTAAGTTACGAACTCATTGTTACTTGCTATTTGACGAATACCCACTAGAAAAAGCAATCCAAACTGTTAAAATCCCCAATAATTGCAGAATTTTCCCTTAGTAAAAATGATGCTAATTATATGGATGAAAGATGTTAAATCCATGTGAAAATGAGTTGTACAAATAAAAATCTGTAAGTGGAAGGTTTCTATATGGTTTTTGAGTTCAGGTGGGAGAAAATAAAGAGAAAAATGGGAAAGAACATGAAACTATGCATAAAAGGGAATTTAAATTGCGTAGGACATGATTATGTCTCAAGTCATCTATTTGTCTAGAACTTTTCTGATCCATGGCAAGATACAGGATAAGGGCGTATCCTCGGCCAACTATACATACATAAAGATATAAGCTGAGACACGGACACATCCTTTATCTTGTTTAACACATATGATTTCAGTACCTTTATAGTTTTGAGGGTTTCTATTGACTCTTTTCATCAATGTTTTACATAACATGTCCATTTGTTCATCATTAAAAATAATTTTACTTCCCATATTTTCTACTTACAAAGTAAAAATAACAAAACCAATTGCTAACCATAACTTAAGGTGATTTTCACTAAAAAGAACATCTAAACATACCGAACCCTAATCAATCAAAATTATTCAAAACTAATACAAATAATTTATCCTCAATTTAAAATTCTTGAACTAAAAAAAATAAAATTTATGGTTAGGTTTCCTCCCAAAAAGTGCCCTTTTTAAAGTCATTTATTTATAATATTTTCTTCAATATGATATAAAAAAGCAATGGTAGAGGGGTAATCTCCTTTACTAAAGGTTGCATATATTCCATTTGAAGGATCCATTTCATAAATCTTGGAATCACTTTCTATCTAAACATTCCTTATCCTCCATGGCACTTAGTCACTATGATATCGCATAAAATGTTTCACCCTAATACTAAAAAGATTAAGTAGATCTCTTTTGAGCACCTCGTTTAAATCCTATTATGTAAGCCATGGTTCATTCATATGTAAGCTCTCTCAAAGCATCCATAAGTGAGTTAAAATTAAATTTAGCTCTAACATAACTAAATCATGCATTAAAATCAATCGAAGGAAATTCTTATAAATATATATCATTTATAATTAAAACAAATAAATCCATACAAAAGTAAAAACTAGGATTTTATCTATCGAAATAATAATATTCATAACAATGACATCAATAGATAAAGTTAACGACAACATAATATAAATAAATTTAGATGATAATCATGATTTTTATAATAACTTCATTCATTGAGATGATATCTTGATATTGATTCTTTAGGCTATGTTTGGTTGGGTATTTATTAATGGAATGGAATGGAATGCAATGTTATTTCATAGTTTAGGAGGAGGGTTTATAATGGAATGGAATGAAATAGGATGGAAGGTGAGAGTTTAACATTATATCTCATTCCATCCTAAACAGTAAAAATAAGGGGTTTATGATGAAATGTAAAATGATAAACAACATTTCACTATATTACATTGTGAACCCTTCTTCTAAAAAACATTTCACTATATTATATTATGAACCCTTCCATCCCTTCCAAATAATAATGTTATAATATTACATCTATTTACATTCCATGTCAATATAAACCTTTCCATTTTATTTCATTCTATTAAAAAACTTACGTTTAATATGGATCTTGAACCTTTCGATGGCTAACCCTAATCTTTAAAGAGAAAAATCTATGATTTCGTGCTTTTTTGTATGATTTCACACTCATGGACAGAATCTAACTCATGATCATAACTTAGGACATATATCTATATATTCCCTCTAAATTATTACAAAATTTTTGGTATGATTGTGCTTCTATGCAACTCCATGTTCTCATTGGAAATAGTACATGGCTTTTAGCATAATTCTGGCCCAGACGTTATTATTTTATGTATATTCATCATCACCATATGGTCTCTCCTCAAGTTATTCTCTAGGTTGTTTCTCTTATTGTGCTAAATCCATAAGGGATTCAGGCTAGCACACTACCATAGGCTAAAATAACCCAAAATTCTTGAATAATCTCATCCTAAGGTCAATTTGTTACAATTACTTGAAAAAAAGGACAAATAAGGTAATTTAACATCAAAATTTAGCCAAATACTTAAGAAAATATATGTAATGTCATATACATCAGTATCATATCGTGTATCACTTTCAAAGTTATTCAAAAGGAATTCGGACTAGCATAAGATCATGTGCTAGGATGTGCTCAACTGAAAGTGATGTTTCTCATTTTTCGTTAAAATATCCTTTATACTTAGTTATAACATTATTCAAGCAACTTCTTGCACATTTATTTAAAAAGAGACATACAATCAATTAAATCAGGATAATTTGGGTAGAAACATAGTAAAGTAACAAAAAATATTTTCATTTTTCATGCACATCACTACGTACTAGTAATAATTTTAAATAAAGGACTTAAATTTACTATATTTTGAGGGGTAAGTATCAATTTATGTCTAATTTATCCCATTATGCCTCCTTTAACCACATTTTCTAAATGAATTAACACTATTACAAATTGATTTTTTTAAGAGATCCTGTGACATTTTTTAAGAGCTCCTGTGACATTTGACATGAGAGATGAAATCACGATCTTATATTAGAATGTGAAGAGCTAAAACCTTTATAATCTTATAAAAAGACTACTAATCAATTTTTAAATAATTACTTTTAGGCTTATGATTCTCTTAAGCCACTAAAGTTATTATTGGATCAATATGAACTTGGGGCATTAAAAATGGTGTCAAAGCAAACCTCTATCAGTATAGTGTTGGATCAGAATAATGAAGATGAAGAGTGGTGTCAACAGTAATGTTAAAAGCAATGGGTGGTTTTTAGTCCGATTCCACATTAGAAAAGGTCACGAGATTTTGGATTATAAATTAGGCCTTAATAAGGGCATAAAAGGTTCATGGAGCATAGATTGTGACATCATATATAGAAGATGGCTAACACAATCCTATATCAAAAGAGAGAGAAGAGGTGAAAGCCTAAATAAGCCTATAGAAAAGACCACTAATCAACTTCTATCTATCTACTTTTAGGCTTGTGGTTTTATTTAAATACAAATTAGAGGTTTTGTTTGACCAATATGGAATTAAGGCATTACCCTTCACTACAAAATGAATACATTTATTTTTCAAATGTTTAACTTAATATTTATTAATACTTTAATAAATCAAACACTATTTAAAAAATAACATTCCATTTTAATTCTTATTTATTAAATGACTTCTTCTTTTAAAAATTTTGGTAACTTTAAGTATGATACTAGTTCACCTAGAAAATGAGGAATTAACAAAATGAAATAAACCTATAATATTTATCATTGAATAATTTATCTATAACTTTTTAAATTCAATTATATTATTGACATTTTATATACATCTTAAATAAAGTTGAGACTGAATATTAAATAAGGTCGTCACTTTACCTTATTAAGGGAAAATATAAAAAAATAAAAGGAAAGGAATTAAAGAGGTCCTAACCAAAAATAAGTTTGGGGTTAAATTGCAAATAAGGAAGGTATTAGGAACCTTATGACACCTACTATGTAGTTACCTAGGCCTAAAAAACTGTTTGAAAATCTAGAAGTTATTTAAAGAATATAAACTTGATTTGAAGTTAATAAAAGTAGGTTAAATAAAGAAATATGGCTGAATGCTTAAGAGTTTGTAGTTTTGCCTAAGGCTTCAAATAAAATAGTTGGATTTAATATTTAAAATTTAAAGTATACTGAATGTGCCCCAATTTTGACTCTATATTGATGACGATCAATAGTTGGAAGACAATGTCCTCTCATATGCAAGTAGGTGTCAGTTTATATCTTTTATTCTTAATAACATGCATGTCTATTAGAGCTCTCATCTATTCTTACCTATTAACCTTATTAAGCTGAGTTAAATTCTTCTTAAGGATTTTTATGTAGTGTTATAAATATTCAAAAAGGAGAAGCTAAAATAATTTAAAAAGATGTTTTTCTTCCGAAAGAATAAGGTAGGTTAGGGATAAAAATGAATTAAAACCACTAACAAGATACTTGTGGCAAAAAGAATATGGAGATTATTAAATGATCCTAAGACCTTATAGGTTAATTGAATACATGAGGAATGCTTAAAGAGAAATAGATTTTGGAATATAAAAGCTAAACTTGACAACCCTTGGACCTTTAAATAAGTGTTAAAACTTAGAGAGTTACTAGTTAAAAAAACTAAATCTCATATTGGTAATGGAGAAACCATTAACTTCTGATATGAAAATTCGTCTAACTTATGGCCTTTCTACTTGTTTCTAGCTTTCTCCTTATTGAAATTTGTGATCCTTACACAATTTAAAGTTAAGTTGATTATAATGGAGTTATGTACTATAGTGAGCATAAGGATTATTCTTAATGTAGCTCTAAACTATAGGCCTAACTTTATTAAAGAGGCATCTATCATTTGGATAAGTCACAACTTAAGGAGATTCAATAACCTTACATGTACTTCTCTTTTTAAACCTCCTCTTGAAGATGTTTCTTGGATAAAACTATTATGGTTTAAAGGTTATGTAGTCGAGGCAACTTTCATTCTATGGATGGCTATTAGAAAACATCTTTTGATTTTTGACAGAATCAAGTGAAACTTGATATGTGTTTAATTGTTGATACATTTAATCCATTACACTTAGCGGTTAATGCCTCGAAATGCTTAGAACACTTATTTTAGCTCATATTTGATTTTAGGTACAATTCGAAAGCAAAGCAGCTAAAGTGACCCGAAAGCATACTCATTGAGCCATCATCTCAATGTTTATACTTCATTAAGGAACTGTTGACTAAATATGATATGGAAAAAGTAAAACTAATGTCAACTACGATGCATCCTTCAAACTTTTTGTCCAAGGACGAAACTAGCAAGAATGTTGATCAAACCCTGTATAGAGGGATTATTGGTCCCTTACTTTACCTTACAGCGAGCAGACCTGACATTCTGTTTAGTGTTTGCTTGTGTGCATGATTTCAGGCAGATCCTAAAGAGTCTCATTACATTGCTATTAAAAGAATTTTGATATATCTATCACGTACTATTGATCTTTGCTTAATGTATGAGAAAGGTAAAGATTTTAGGTTAATTGGCTACTGTGATGCAGATTATGCCGGAGATAGGATTGATAGAAAAAGTATGAGTGGAGGATGTCACTTCCTTGGCCACAACCTAGTTTCATGGTCAAGTAAGAGGCAAAGCTCAATTGCTCTATCAACTGCAGAAGATGAGTATATATCAGCCGCAAGTTGCTGTTCATAGACATTGTGGATTAAGTACCAACTAGAGGACTACTCAAAACAAGAAGAAGAAATCCCAATCTACTGTGACAACACAAGTGCCATCAACCTATCAAAGAGCCCTATACAACACTCGAGAGTTAAACATATCGAAGTAAGACATCATTTTCTACGAGACTACGTTCAGAGGAAGATCGTAAGTCTTCAGTTTTTGAGACGAACTATCAGTAGGCGAACATCTTCACTGAACCATTAAGTTAAGAAAGATTCAAAGAAATCAGACGAAACCTTAACATGGTTATGCTAAGTGATCAACCGTCTAACACGTTATGACCCAGATAAAAAGGTCGAAAGAGTTAACAGTAATAGTAACGTCAGTCATAAGCAAGTTTTGGAGGGAAAGTTCATCATAGCCTTGAGAACGCCACCTATTCTAGAAAACTCTTGACATACCCTGACATCGACCTTTGAAGAACCCTCAACAAAAGCTCTTCATTACCCTATTTGGATATCGAACCTTCCTTGCTCACACTCTTAACCTCAGAAACTAACTTCACCTCTTTGAAAAAAACTTCTGTGCATTCAGTTCGTTGTTAACTATAGAAACAAATGGAGCCAGCTATGACAAGTGGAGGACTTGTTGATTTTGAGTCCTTGAAGTAGGACAATATGGATATTGAACCGAAGATTGTGGCAACCAGGTGGAGGAATTTCTTTCGAGTTCGAGAGACAGTCTACATAAATGAAGTGTATGACTTCTAGAAAAATATGGAAGTGGTAGATGGTACTCTTGTATCTACGGTGGATAGATTGTCGATTATAGTGACAATGAAGATAATCGAGAAGGTCACTGAGTGTCTATTTGATTACAAATAAAGCTAGATGGATGATGCAAGCTAGCGTGAAGGAGACTCAGATCAATCGACAATTATATGGAAGCAATGATCCAAAGGAGAAGAAGGCTTCAAGTCTTGTTCCAAAGGTTAGGGTTCTACACTCACTTCTTTTCCATTGTGTTCTACCAAGCACAGGATCAAGGCATTTGGTAACAACACTAGATGAACAATTCTTATTTCATATACTCAATCGCCAGCCTATAAATCTACCATTCCTTATTTTCCATTAAATGGAAAAGACTAAGAAAGAATCGACCACCCTACCATATAGAATGATGCTGACAATAATATTCAGAGACTCTGGAGTCCTTCTGGAGAGAGGAAACATGATGAAGCTGAATATCAAAAGCATCATCAATTCTGCAACAATTGGTAGAATGGGCTTGGAGAATCTGGAGAAAGAAGAAGTAGATTCTAAGACGAAAGCAAGGATTAAGGGAGAGCGTACTGTTAAAGTAAGTTTGAATGAAAAAGATTCTCCCTCAAGAAAATCAAAATCTCAATCCATTAAGAGAATGCCTGCAGAAGGCGATTTCTCATAAAGAAGGAAGCCAGGTGCAATATGGTGAGAAAGTGACCCTGAAAAGAAGAGGGGAAATACTCCTTTCGGAGAGACCGAAGCAAGCAAAAAGGTAGCCTAGAGTTAGAACCCCGCGTCAATAAGAAGAAAAGAAAGGGAAAGAGTTGACCCATGGTGGAGACTCTGAGAAGAAAACACCTCAGGAAACAAGGTCTTTAGTTTCAATTTTGAAAGAAGATTCAACAAAATTGGCTAAAGATACTGCGATTAAGAGAAAATTGGAGTTTGAGAAAGAGAAACCTCAATCCCAACAGACTTCTAGACTGATTAAAGAAAATAAAAAGCAAAAAATCAGTACGAATAAGAGCACTCCTACTGCTGTTCAGAAGAAGAAGAAGCTAGTTGAACGCAGTCTAGCACAGGTCAATACCTCTCAACCGTTAAGAAAAGAGGACTTGAGAGTCAAGGTTATTGAAGAAAGCTAACCTGTCAGGAGTAGCAACTCTATAATCATCAGAGAAACCCCAAAAAGGTCAATCAAGGCACAATTACAACCAATCTTAATAAATAGTAGTACAATGCATCTGTTGAATGATGACGAGAAAAGTATGTATGGTTTTCTGAGGGATGAAGGAACCAAACCATACTCCACACATATGACAAGGCAGAAGTACACTATTTCACCAATCACAAAGAGAATTATGATCAAGGTTATGCCTGACATTCAACCCAGACCTTACATTGTTCGTAATGAGGAAAAAGGGAAGAAGAAACTGTATCCTGAAGGGATAAAAAATGATCTGACAGAAGAATAGATCGAATATAATTTGAGAAACATTGATGAAGCATGCTATGAAGTCCAGCAGAAAGGAACCTATGTTTCCCATTACATTTCGAAAGCATCAGGAAGCAATTGTGGTCAGCGAACCACTGAAGACTCTTCTCAGGTAGTTAGAAGACTTACAGAAGGGCATTACAGATCCATTAGGATTGGAGACCGCAGCTACTCAATAGAGTCACTTGTGCATCTCATTATGCACATTAGACCCTTGACAACTATGTCTTCAATTGGAGATGTTCTACATCTTTTTGGAAGACAAATTTCACGACTAACTAGTTCTGATGATCTTGATCGGAACTGAACTTATCTGTCAAACCTCCTACATTTACAATAATTGAACCAGGTGTCATATCTTCAGATGCATATACTATGACCGTTGGTCTTGAAGTAGTACAACAAAAGCATGATGAAGACATTAAAGATAAAGTTGATAATCTGTGTGCTTCTGTGGGTGACTTGCATAAAGAAGTAAAATATATTTGACAAGATATCAAGTCACTCCACACTGAAATGAGAGAAATGTTTTCTAAAGTTATGAAGCATCTGCGGTCATGATTTTTTTGATCAATAACAAATAGGGGGAGAAAGGAGAAAAGAGAAAGCAATGACAAAGACAGGGGGAGAACAAGAAGAGAAGAAAAGAAAAGAAGAAGAAGATTTTGGCTACAATTTTTTATTTTATGATTATTTGTTATCATAAAAAATGGGGAGATTGTTAAGTCAAAATGACTTTACGATTAATTTTGATGAAGACCACATAATAATGCAAATCCAAAATGAGACGATAAAAATGAGATAGAAGCGGAAAGCAAAATGAGACGGAACAAAATGAGACGAAAGAAAATGTGACGATGAAAATGAGACGAAGAAAATGAGACAGAAGTGGAAAGCAAAATGAGACGGAAAAGAAAAATGAGACAGAAAATAAAATGAGACGAAAGCAGAAAGCAAAATGAGACGATAGAAATGAGACGGAAGCAAAAAACAAAATGAGACGATAGAAATGATATGAAGTGAAGCCGAAAATGAGACGGAAGAATATGAGACAAAAGAATCGAAGTCGAAGACCCGATACCATGTCAGATGGTTAATCAGTTTGAGTAAGTTACAAAACTCAACTGAATAACTATTTCTTCAAAGATCAAGAAATAAGAAAAAAGAAGCAGTTATCAAGAAGCGGTTAAAGACAAAGGCTATAAATACGAGTCGGAGTCGAAGACTGAAAAAGTTAGTGATTTTCAAGAAAGGCTAGAGATTCAAAAGCTAGAAATTTTATTCATTGTGCTAAACTTAAAGCTACTATTGTTTGTAACAAAGTTCGAAACATCTTTTAGTAGAAGGAAGAAAAGGTGATAGCCTGAAGAGACTAAGTCAGAAAATAATACTTGTTGTAAGAGACCTGAAGAGGCTCGGTGAAAAGAATACTTGTATCTTTGAGAAGGATAGTGAAATCTCACAAAGGATTCTGAAGACTGGACGTAGCCCACGTTTTGGGGTGAACCAGTATAAGCTATGTCGATTCTTACTCTCAACTCTCAACTTTTATTTTCTATTGTTGATATAAATACTTAGAAGCAGATTGCAATACATCATAATACTGTTTTTCATTTGAGAAAGCAAGTTTTTTTAAAAGAAGTTTGTTTAAAAGGGGATTGTATTCAAAAACGGATACACAATTCAACCCCCCCTTCTTGTGCTTTTTGTATATCGAATATTAAGTCTATACTAACGTGTGATTTACTTCAATTGGTATCAAAACTCGATGTCTAAGAACCACCGTAACAAAGTGTGGATAAAGATCCATGGCAGAGTCACACATATATATAGCTAAAGGTGCCTCCGTCACTAGACCTCCTGTGTTCAATGGAGAAGACTACCATTACTGGAAAGATAGGATGCGGCTCTTCATTGAATCTACTCATATGGACCTTTGGGAGATAATTGAAAATGGATCGTATACACTGGTAGATGAAGAAGGAAATGTTATTCCACGAATCAGATGGTCTGAAGAACAAAAAGCTAGATTCTAGCAAAATTTAAAGGCCAAGTTCTTTTTAAGTTGCGCCCTAAGCAGAAGAGAGTATGATAAAGTTCACGGATGCGACACTGTGAAGGAGATGTGGGATACGCTATCCATCACACACGAAGGCACAAATCAAGTAAAGGAATCCAAGATAAGCATTCTTGTACACCAGTATAAGTCGTTCAAGATGAAGGACAAAGAGTCTATCGATTAGATATTTGGAAGATTTCAAACTATCATCAATGGACTTAGAGCTCTCGGTAGAACTTACGACAATCAA
>JANPWT010000004.1:25339718-25351532 GCA_024678245.1 Erythroxylum densum
TTCGGGGACGAGTTTGGGTGTGTATAGATGCCGCATAAAAGGTGCTAATTTATGTTTCACGTCAGTTGAGATCGCATGAGTTGAATAATCCCACTCATGATCTAGAGTTAGCAATGATTGTGCATGCTCTTAGGATTTGAGATTTTTTTTTTTTATACAGGGAGACATTTGAATCCTTATGGATTAGCATCACCACTAGAGTTATTCCAAATTCATGATATGTTTCATGTGTTAATGATAAGATGGTGTCGATCAGATCATACTCATATCATATCGAGACATGAGATCAAAGTTACAAATGATATGACCTATAATGAAAAGCCTGTGGATCTATTGGATAGACAAATTAGGAAATTAAGAAGAAGGAAGATTCCAATGGTGTGAGTTTTGTGGAGCCATCATCCTTCTCTAAGAGAGGCGACTTAGGAAGAGGATGAAGATTGACGTTAATATCCTCATTTGTTTGGATTCTCAGGTGCGTAATTTAATTTCGATAACGAAATTCTTTTAAGAATGGGAGATCTGTAAAGCCCATTTAGTAAATTAAAAATTAAATTTATGGTTTTTCTTTTGTTTGATGCTGATGATATACTTATTAAAAATAATGATCTATCTAAGATTATTTCTCTTAAAGAATCCTTCAACACTCATTTTGAGACGAAGGACCAGAGGCATCTCATCTATTTCTTGAATGTTAAGGTATCTCGTTACCTATCATATTTCATAAGTCAAGTATGCCTCTAACCGTATTACTTGTGTTGGCTTACAGTAGTAATTAGAATGCTGTTGAACCCAATACTCATCTCATGGCTATTGATAGTATTCCTCTAGATGATTCCTACTCACTACCATTGCAGCCTTATCTGCCTCACTATTATATGTCCTGACTTCATCCATGTTATATTTGATCCAACAGTTTGTGTCGTAGTCATTCCCAGTATATATAAGGCTGTAAACCTTACTGATCAATGTTTTATCACTAGTTACTACATCTTTCTTGGTGACACTTGTTGCCTAATCTAGCACATAGGCTCTCACGCTAATATAAAGTAAAATATAATGCCACGACCTTCAGTAGCTCTTCATTGATATAGGACTATTTATCCGCTTTGATTTTTATTATGAAGATCGCGACACCATTCAAATTTTTTATACTGTTGAAATTGATTGTTACTTCATTCGATATCATGCAAAGCAAAACTCATTTCACTTACTAATCCTTTGCAAAGTCCCATCCCACATCATATTTCCTACTGATTATAACTACCTAAATTAGGCATCTCCTTGGGATATAAATATGGCTGTCATTGTATAATTCATGGTTCCTGTTTTAATACAACTGAACAACTATATGCATGTATAATCCATGCATATAGTTGTAGTATTAAACAAAATTTAATACTACAAGGATACAATATCTGATCGCCCAATTTTTTTGACCGTTCTCAATTAGTTTCGACCAATGCTATAATATGTTCATTCATTAGTGTAATCGACCAATGCACCGCATTTGCAACAGCAGAATAAGAAAAAGTAAGATCCAATACATAATTGTACGTGGGCATGGCCAGGAAGGAGCGTTCGTTTACCCATCAGACAAGTGTTTCCCATTCCCTGGCCACAGCTTAGTAACAATCTACTAAAAACGTTCATCCGTACAAAGCAGCTTAACGCTACATGATGAGAAAGTGCGAAATGCTAAGAAACCATTGGCCTAACATCGAAAGTAAACAGTGGACTTCAACGTAGTTAACACTATTATTTCTGGCTCTTCTTTTTCCATAGGTCACCAAACCTTTTAATACCGGAGCCCCTCTGCTTTCCGCTTCCAAATCCATCATCCATGTCATCAGCCACCCCAGGTGATCCTACAAAACCAGTGTAACCACCAGTTGACGGTTGGAATATGCCACCAATGTGCTTATCCATTGAAACACACCTCTCAGAAATCCTCCCATTCATCTCAGCACTGCCAGCAAGAACCGCTGCTGCAGCATCCGCCGCTTTTCTCCACTGCTCTGTCTGCACCCTCATCTTCTTCATCTCTACTTCGAACACTTCCTTGGCTCCTTCAACAGCTTTCAGCTTCTCCTTTAACTGAGCTACACTTTCTTTACTTTCTTCCAGCTCTAAACTCAGTTGGCTCATTCTGGAGGATATTTCCTCCTCCTTGGCTTTAGCAGTCGAGATATTCGAAGTTGCTTCATTCAGTTGGTTCTTCAAGTTTTCATTTTCTTTGCCAAAGAGCTCAAGTTCCTTCTCTTTATCTTCTAACTTGGCCTTTAGCTTATTGATTTCATCATCCTTCAAAGTGAAGTCTAGAGATGGCAATTCCGTCTTGGAAACTACTGGCTGTGCAGTTGAAATATCAATTGAGTTGCTTCCAACTTTCACGTGATCAATCAGGTGATCAAGTTCAATATCTGGATCAAGAGTTCTTTTTTCTACTGGAACTTCAAAGACGTCAGTTTCCTGCTGGCAGCCAGCAGATTTGCTGTTTACTTCTTGGGAATGGTGAGCTTCGGTTGGAGAGTGCTTCTCTTGGACTTTCCTAGGCTCTGGAACAGCAGGTCTTTTTGTTTTCTTTTCCAATTCTTGTTGAGCTTCTTTCTTTGCAGCTTCCGCAGAAGCCAATTGATCCTTCAAAATCTTTAGTTCTTCTTGAGCTTGTCCAAGTTGAGACTCTAAATCTGCTATGCGAGAACCAAGTTTCTTTTGATTCAGTCCATCTGGCTGGGGACCTCTTGGGGACCGGCGATCTCCTAGCTTGGGGCTCCTATCAGTAATTGGTCGATGATTAGATGGGTCTGAATCTGAGCTAGATGTCCTAAGTGGATGTGAGCCCCGAAGAGACTGCCGTTGAGGCACTTCTGAACCCCTAATCATCATCAAAGTTGTAAAAGGAAAAACAACCATCATTCAATCATTAACAACCATAATTAATGATTTACTACCAGACACTACACTGATACCCAGTGGATCATCAAACAACAGTTACAAAGTCCGATTGCGAATTTCAAAATGTTGAAAGAAAGGAGATGACATATCCAAGTAATAAAATGTAAAAGAATCACTTTTACTCATCGTCTACTTTGAAAACGATAAAAAAATTGTCCCTATTCAAAACATTAAAAAACAACTCCTCATATGAGTTCTATAATCATTAGAATTTTGCTAATAACAAAAGAACCTATATAATTACTTTATTAATTAAATTGAAAAAATTCAAAAGAATTAAGGCAAAAAATATATACACTAAGAAATAAGAAAAATATGCCCTCCCCTAGATGTTTTATACCCTCTCTTAGAAGAGACTAATCATACCTACCTCATTTATAATTCCATCAAGCTCTCTCCTCATTAAAAAATGAGTTAATGTTGCTAATGTTTTGTGTTCCTCATAAAATGCATTTGTGTAACTGTGATTATAAGACCAATCATATTTCCCATCAAGTATTTCATCCAAAGAATTCTTTTTGGGGCCTCTTTGAATGAGTAAATTTGGGCTCCAGTTTTGAATGATCAATAAATAGACTTACATAAAGGAGCTGCTGTGATTATTCCAAAAATAGCTATACTACCTCAAAGAGTAATGTTGTTTACAGTTCATACCAACTTCCAGAATTACAGGTATTATTTGGTTGCAAAAGATATAGAGCAAAGGTTAACAATTTGGAGAATATATATAAACCCCTTGTTGATTGAATTGGATAAAAGGAATTTCTTTAACTCCAACAAAAAAAAATACCAAAACAATCATCAGAAATAATATTAACTTGTTCAATTTATAAGAACTGGAAAAAAGACTTCTAACATCAAAAGAATTAAGAGTCACAAAAGGGAGTTTCACATTATTTCCCTTACCATCAATTGCATGTCTTTTTCTTGAAAACAAAAGAAAAAAGAAGCCCTTTGATTCTCATTATTATTCATTGTTGAATTATTTGTTGTTAGTTAAGTTACTAACAGAAGTTCTTTTTAATCATTTTCTTAATCTTCTTTACCCAATAGAGATGTTGAATAAACTGAGCTTTGAGCATTTACTTACTAAACTTAATATACATATCAACAGTCAAAAAGTAGATTTGTGCACTCTATGGGAAAATAGCAAAAAGATTTAAGGAATCATAAAGAAGGAGGTTTGCTTTGGAGGGGGGTGAAACTAAAATTATGGAATATTACATAAACAAATTACACTTAAATTGAAAATTTAAATACTAAATATGTACAATAGACAGAAGTCAATCTTCCATTATGGATGTTTCATAAAATGATTCAAGCATGAGAATAACAAATCTAAGATACAAATAGTGGTCTACATCAAGGAAAAACATGCATATAACATATTATGTATTAAATCATTATATAGGAAATAAAAGAGATATCTTATCTTCCCTACTAATAATGAAAAATTACTAATGAGAATTGTTATAGCAATTCCAATGAGAATAGATAAGAGTCATCCCTTTTTGTTTGGAATTACGAATTGAATATGGAATAAAGAGATTCAATCAAGTAAAGAATGAAGAGTTCAAATTCAAAGAACGCATTGACGCAAAGAAATAAATGGAAAAACAAAAGAGTGTGTGAATTCACAAAACCCTGATCATAGAGTCGAACAAGTTTGGGTTTCCTAGAAAATTCCACTTGTTTCTAGGATCCAATGTTGTTAACAAACACCATAATAAGGCTTAAACAACAAGTTATAGAACCAGAAACATATGGATAAAATGAATAGGAATAGGCAATGCAAGGACTGATGAAGCAAAAACAAAATTTTGGAGTAAGAATGGTGCATCAAATTCAAGGAATTTTTGTACTCTCCTATGCACAAGCCCAATAATAGAAATCAATGAAATCTTGCTATGAAAATCTGATAAATTATCAATACAAAATCAAAAGTTAAAATAATATAAACAAAGGAAGAAAAGAGTTATAGAAGGAAGTCAACATAATAGCTACAGCATATTTAGTTGCCTTGCATGGTGAGACGCATAGGATGCAGCTCTAGAAGTGAAGTAATCAAAAGCATTAGCAATATAAATTTAGTAGCCTGCATAAATATAGGTGAGATGCACAGAATGCAGCTCTAGATATAAAGCAATCAAACGCATGTTAAAGCATTAGCAATGTGAATTTAGTAGCCTGCAGAAGCATAGGTAAGATGGTTCTCTGACCTTGATCTCGGCATTTGATCAGCTCAACAAATACTAGTCAGAGAGCACCAGGGCTAAAAATTAGAAGCCTGCAGAAATTAGTTGTTAAAGATATAAAAATCCAGAGATTCTAATATTCAACCCACATAAGAAACAGAAATTACAGAAAGCATAGGTAAGGAAAACTACAATCAACATAATCTGCCCCACACTCCTACCATTATTGTCCCAAAAACGCTACTCTTTTGTATTCAATTCAATGATAAAATGACATCTAAACCAACACCATCTGATGCAATGAATGCTTGGAACTTGATTTATAATCTATTAATAAGGAAATACAACAAAAACATTAAGCACCATTATCGTTCCAAAAAGTTGGTATAACAGAACTCTACTCTTTTCAAGTCAATTTCAGTGATAAAACATCATCTAAACTCTACACGCTTTCATGGAATGAAATTGATTGGACTTGATTCATAATCTATTAATAAGGAAATATGACAAACCCATTAAGCAAAGATCTCATACAGTGGTATGATCTGGAATTCACTCAAAAAATATAAGTCGATGCTTCTACAGTGGTTTGATATCGTGCTCAGTCCAACACTGGTATGCTCTTGTGTTCACACTAAAGGACAAAAGAAGTAGACTGCAAGAGCATTCCACAAATGCAGTATTAGTTGAAGAAAAAGGTCCATAATCATCAAAACCAGACATAAACTATAATTCTAAGATATAATTCTTTACATATAAATATATGTTTCTGAAAATATCTCTTTAACGTTGCATGTGTGAGCATTCAATAGAACTACCAAATTAACAGTAGAATAAAGTTAACAGGTAGATATACCCCACATCATTTATGGACTGAACATGACATGCCTACAAGCACACCATTAGATTTTCTGATATCCAAACAACTGCCAAAAGTCAATATCTCTAGAAAAAGTTCAGATCCACTTAAAAAGGGCATATAAAATTCCATTTTACAGCTCTGATGACAATTGGAGATTCAAAAGAAGATAGACTTAAACCTCAAATCAAGAACAAGATAAATCGATTCAATGTAATCCATCAAGACACACACGCAATTCGATTGGAAAACTGGTTTGGTAAGTTGGATGGTAAAGTATTCAATATAGAATGCGACTATCAGGCCTACATTAAGGTCATGTGAAGCACATCATTGATAGCCCATTATGGGAGCAGGTAATGTGTGAAATTAATATGGTTACAGGTAAAGTATATGAGTTGGTGCCTTAACATCTAATTGCCATAGGAATAGCAGTTTTAGTAGTAATACCCAGGCATTGATGGAAAAATACTACGTATGAGGATGGAACAGAAGAAAATGAAAGTACATAATGCATAACAGGGTGTAATACATAATGTGATTAAAAATAATAAGTTGGTAAGAGTAACAAAATTAAATATGAATATATTTCAAGCCGTAAAACTTTGAATCATTTGCATTGATTCTGATCTTTAAAACCGATACACGTAGCTTTAAGACAGCTACTACAACAATGTGACACATTTCTGTTCATATCAACACCCAACAGGGTTTTTTCTTTATAATTAAAACTTATTGAAGAAGCACAGCACGCCTAGTTGCATATTTAGATCAATAAACAATATTTTTTATTAACTTGTGAATAAACTGCGACAATTTCTGGGGCGAGCCTAATTTGCTTGATTGGACAGTGTAAAGCAAAAGTTCCCATTTCACTGTTCTTTTAGCTTTTGTTTTACATTTGTCTGATTCTATCCATCTTTAACTAACAAGCCAGTTAAAAACAAGCGGATGACAACAATTGCGAAGAGTGGACATTCACATTCCTGCTAAGCATTACACGCGCCATAGCAGCGTGCAGTTGTCTAACCGGAAGAGAGAAGTTTCGGTGTTTTACGGCCTTTTAACTACTGAATAATATGGACTAAACGCTTAAAAACTATAAACAAGTAGATCAGACGAATAGGGGCATTAGTACGTTTGGTTGCCAAGAAAAAAATTCAAAATCCAAGAGAACTCAGCTGAAGCTTCAAGAATATTTTCTATTGAGTTAGATCGGTTACAATAGGTATGAATTCCCTGGTTGTTTCCTTTTAAAATTGTTCTCTAAAAAAGGAAATGATTTAAAGTACTTGGAATGCCTCCACGTTCATGACAGAATAAGAGAAAAGATCAGAACAAGATACTCTTTTTTTTTCTGTTTCACAAACTTACAAAGACATGCAGCACCAAAGCTCTCGTCTTTACGAAAAGGAAATAATAAAAAGCAATCAAACTCACCGAGGACAACTGACTGCAGCGAGTACTTAGCTTCTCTTCTTAGTTAGCAAAAATGTGAAACAGAAGATGATGACGGTGGTGGTGGTGGTGCTGATGCCCTAAGAGTACCCTTCGGTGCATGATTTGTTTTGTTCCAGTATCAAAATGGATTTCGGTAAATGTAAAATGGCATTATCTTTCTCAAGCACTAAACCTGGGTAGTTAGATTAGAAATTAGAGAAAAGAAAAAAGGGGGGAAGAGAGAGAGGCTTTGAAGTTTGAATTAAAGCAGTAACAGTAAGTGCATATGTGTGTGTATGTTAAGGACGGAGAAAAGTAATAAAGAAAGAGAGGACATCATCGGAGAGAAACGTCACGAGGGTTTCGACCATAACATTACAACATATAAAATAAATGCTACACAGTAGAGTAGAGACTGTTGAATCTTGGAAATCCAACTTCATTGTATGCATGTTCATTGTTTCTTACTTACCCGACTCTTGCCTCTTTTGTTTTTTTCCACCCCCCTTTTCGTCTTTTTCAAAAGTTCAAACCCTGACCTCTTTCTACTGTCTGTTTGACATTTGATGCCAAAAATGTGGTGTTTTGCATTCTAATATTTATATTAAAATCTAACTTAAATTTTAATAACTTTGAAAATTGATTCTTACTTTATAAGAATTATTTATTTAAATTATAAATTAATAAAATCTTTAATTTTTTAAGAATTTGGTTAAAAATATTTATGTAACTTTTTCAATAGTATGTAATTTCAATTTACTGTTGAGGATGAACTCCCTAATTTCATCCTTTCATTCACAAATATCAACCAATAAACCTAATGTCTTCCTTTTCTTTAAGGATAAAAATATATTCTTTTAATTCAATTTGTATCTTAAAAATAATTACATCATTTGACAAAAGGATAAGCTTAACTAGACAGGAACTCCTTTAAAGTCAAGCTTGACATTAGTGCATTAGACTATGTAATTTGTAATGGGTCATACGCATTGGGGATGCGAAGAATGAGTAAAATGAGTTGGATGTGATCTAAGATATGAGAGAATGTTTTAAGATTATATCGCGATATGATCGTGATAAGAAACGTTATAAAAGAATGAAAGAAAGCAAGTGTTGCATGACTGTCAACCTAAAAAGTTTCTAGATTTCCAACAAACATTTCAAGCCAAATTAAATGGCTACTTAAAGAAATGAAAGAAAGGAAGTGTTGCATGATTGCCATCCTAGAAAGTTTCGAGATTTCCAGCAAACGTTTCAAGCCAAATTAAGTGCCCACTTAATTTCCATCATTCCTCCATTCATGACAGGCCTAAGAGGAGGGCAAAAGTTGGCAGAAACTCACTCATTTCGTACATAGTATTGTAAGAAAAGTAGTGAGAAATGTGAAGAGTTCATCTAACACATATTTATTCTCTCAAGAGCATACATCAAACCTAGCACTTTGTGTGTGTTCTAACCATTTTTTCTAAGGGGTTTCAGGCTGTGTTCTTCATGTGGATATCATTAGAGACGTCCTCTTTTGGTTGTTGTAGTTTACTACAACCCGAAGAGGTGAAGACAAAGAAGAACGAAAGGAGTTAGTAAGGTACACATGTTAAGTTTTTTTTATTACATCTAATGGCACATGTATAATTCTGTATTTTTTTAGTTTCGTTTTATTTTATGTTGCATATTTTCTGATGTGTGATGCATGTGATGCATAATCGAAACCTAACAGTGGTATCAGAGCCATCTTGTGATTATTAGATATAGTTTCCATTACATGTGCAATAGGATTGCATGGTTGTGACAACAATAGGCCTGTTCTAAGAAAACTGGACACTAAATTATGAACAATTGTTTTCACAATTTTCTTTCACTGATCTGCTCATGACATGTTTGTAGGTGGTTTTAGTGATTGAAAATTGATTTCATTGTGATTGAATTATTCATTATTGAATTTCTAACAATATGCTAGAAAATTGTTTTATGCTAAACATATGTTATTAGTTGGCTAAACTGATAAGGTTTAACATGTTTTTCATGGAATTTGATTCTAGAAATTTTTTGTAAACATATTTAGAATGTGTTTATGCCTTTAGAATTTTCCAAAATTTATTACAATTGTTTTAATAAATTTTCAGTTAGTAATCAGATCTGGTCAGTTTTGAACAAATCGATGGATCTATTTTGTTTGATAATTTTGTATGTTTATGTTTTGGTTACAGAACCTTAACAAATATTTTTGTAAGGCCCTAAATTACACTTTAGTTGGAATGATACATATACATGAAAGTAAATGAGATAGGTGTTAAAATTGTGATATGAATTGAATGTGAATTGTATAAGTTTTGAATTTCTGGTTTAATGGATCATACTTAGTGACTTGGAATTAATTATTACCATTAGAGAATTGAGGTATTAAAATATACATTTGGACAAGGAAAATGTCTAGTGCAAGGCAAGTTGGTACATGAAAAATTGGATGACTGAGCCTATGAGTTTGTGACCTTTGGCATAACTAATGCAGTGACATTTGGCAGCATTGGTTGAGTAATAAGTGGCATAATTGAGTTATGGCATTTGACAGCATGATAAGATGACAAATGGCTCACTCCTATGTTTGCCATGTAGGTCACCCCATAGAGGAACATGTTTCCCTTCAAAGTTAGGACACCTTGTAAAGTCAGAGCTTAATCACTCCAGCTCATTGGTGTTTCTACTGCCTTCTCACTACTCCCATTACCGAAAACTCTCACTCCCTCTTAAGTTCTGGAATGTTTGCTTCATTTTAGATCATCATCACTTGGAATCTTTACAAGATGCTACATTAAGAAAGCTAGATCTGTTTTAGATCTTGTTATCTTATATGTTGTTTTTTTAATTTTAAAATTTACACCTTGATCTTAGATGTTTGTTAGTTACTTGGAAAGGCTAGATTAGCTAATTCTTTGGAGTTGGAATTTGAAGTTGAATAAGTAAGGGAATTCTAAACTTTATAGCATGTATTATTACAAGTTTTGTAATGATTGAATTGGAATGAAATATGTGTTGAATTGATAATACAATGAGATATGGAATATAATGCTTGTTTGATAGGTTTTGCTATAGATTTTGTTGCATGATAAACGAAGGTTTATGAGCTGATAATTGAGCAATTTTGAATTGAAATTAGATATGAAATTGATGATTGGCGTGTAATTAAAGTATACTTGAAGCATGATTTAGGGATTGTCATGTTGGTATTTTGAAGTTTGGAAAGAAGATGTTTAGATTTGGAATTCACAGGAAAATAGGCCACGATCATAGCACTCATCTCACAATCGTGGGCAGATCATTAGCTTCTGTCACGATCGTAGGAATGCACCCCATGATCGTAAACAAGGCCTTAACATGGTAATCTTTGTTTTATGTAATTGTTGAACCATATTAGGATAATATACCTTACATTAGTATAATTGAAGTTGATTCGGGATTCTAATGAACCTAATTTAATGTAAGATTAGTTGGTTAAAGGTTGAATACGATTTAGATTGTTAACTGAGGTAATAATTTAAGGAAGGTGTTATCAAAGTGTCTTAATTGGAACTTATAAGTTACTAAAGAAATGAAGTACACTTATGAACATAAATGTGATTTATATGATATAAGTGATGTGTTAGTTATGAATGTTTGTGAATTGGGAACTAAGGTGAGTACATGTAAAATGTAATTACTTAATGCATCCATTGGTGCATCATTGCAAATGCTTATGTTTATAAGGTATGTTGAGTTTGATCAAATGTGAATGAATATGTTCAAGTTGAGCAAAAAGGAATAAAGTCATATATTTTGCAATATAACTTTTACTTGAGGATTCTGAAATGTAAAATGTTTTGTTTTAAAACCATCAAGTCTTAGTTGTGGGTAAATAGGCATGCCTAGAAGAGTCAACAGTTGCTTCTGTAACTTGACATTACGGTGTCCCCTGATTATTGAAACTACGGTGTCCCTTGATTATTGACACTACAATGTCCTCTAATTTTGAGACATAAGTCTCTTCTGTTATGTGATACCAATCATGGTATCTTCTGTTCTAGTCCTATTATCTACTTCTGTAAAATGGATTAGTAGGCTAATCTACTTGTGTTTTGATATATGATCCGCTTTGATGACAGCTAAGTTCTGTTCTAAAACAACATAAGTTTTAATTTAATACAAGACATGTCCTGATCTAATACAAGTTATATTATGATCTGAAATTATTATATCCTGTTCTGTTACTTGTACATTCTATTCTGATATGTAAATGTTTTGTTCCTTATTGATGAATCATATTTTTTTCTAATACACATAATGTAGCGCCCCCTTACTGTAGGGGATACATCGGGATATCCGAAGGTC
>JANPWT010000004.1:25399534-25411574 GCA_024678245.1 Erythroxylum densum
GGGGCTAGGACCCCAGAATAGTGTAAATGAGAGTATACTGAGAAATTAGAAGTGCATTTCATGCATCATATGACATAACATGTGAATATTTATTTTTGGCTCATTAAAATAATTGTATCTACACTCATTAATATTTTCAGGTATAATTGATTTATAAATGTGATTAAAATGTAAATTGTGGATTATTTGTGTTGAAAATTTATTTGGAGAGTATTATCATTATTTTGAATTTTTTGGTAAATTTTAGAAAATTTATGAAAAATTGGGGTATTTTAGCCTATGAAAAATATGGAAATAAGAGATAAATGAACCAATTATAGTGTAACATGTGGCAGTCTTGTTTGGGTGACAAGTGTATTACATGCAATAGTAATATGTGGAGAGATCTTATACATGCACGTGGTTATGTTTAGGCTAAAACATAAATTATTGTAGCTATTGGCGTTTTCTTCACCGTATACATCAACACCAAAATTCTTTTGGTTCATCCATCACCAAATCAACTAATTGCTTCTGGTTGTGTATTTAGCTTCGGATTTTGATATCAAAGCAAGAACTTCACTCCAAGTCTTGTGTTGTTAATCTTTATTTTCATTATTTCCCATCGACCGATATGAGTTTTGTAAAATATTTGTGTTGATGATATTTTAGTGTGTAGAAATGGATACATGCACAATTCAGTGATAATTAATGGGTTTGAAAAGATGCAGAAAGTGTAAAAAAATTTCAGAAAAAGAGTGAAAGTGCAGAAGACATGAAAATGCAGTACTCAGAGAAAATAGAACAGAAAAATGCAGTAGTCAAAGAAAATAGAATAGAAAATGTAGTAGTGAGAGAAAGCAGCATATGATGAAATACGTATATGATTTTTGTTTTGATGTTTATGTTTAATCTTGAATTTTGAGATGTTTTGATAGTGAGCTAAATGTAAATGGAAGTAGAATATATGGGAGAGTAAGTTAGGAAGAAATGGTGTTTAGGAATAATGGATTACGTAGCAGAAGAAGGTGATGGTTTGCATGTATGATTTTGGTTTTTGAAGTGTGAATATGAACTAGAGTATTTTTACTACACATCCTTTGTTCTTTTTATTATAACTTTTTCTCTTGACATCCAAATGACATGAGACTTAAATCAGTAAATTCATAATATATTGTTCTTCATCTCTATGAAAATTTAAAACTATCTGAATTCATTCTGGAAAGATTTGATTAATGGATTTAGGAAGAAAATGAGGAAGTATGCTGGAATATTATGAACTAGAATATTTTCATTGAACATGCTTCGGTATTTTAATTATATCTTGACCTGTAGATTTCCAAATGAGTTGATTCTTAATTTAGATTGAACTAGAGACATATGGATACAAGGTTGTTGAAGAATTAGATTTTTAGTTTTGTCTCTACGAATTTCAAAATTGACTTGAAATTGAGTCTTAGCTTAGGTTGTAACACTACCCGTGACAGAAATTATGTCCTATTATTATCAAATAAACTGTATTGATATAGGCCGAATCAAACAAAGGTGTCTTCATAAAAATTGTAGCTTATTTTCTTAGCTTTCAATTGGTATTAATTTTGTAATTTTTGAATATTGTAATTGAGAGATATGGGTTGTACAACTTTGAATACATGATTATGCACTAGCCAAAATTTTAAATGTACTCAGTATATATTATTTTGAACATAACTCATAGAATAATGAACCAAATTGTATGATCTTGGTGTCATTAGAAACTTAAGGCATAGGTGAACAATTGTCTAGAAAAAAGTGATACAGAAATACACCATTTTCCTTGTCCTATTGATCATGTAAAGTAGACCTAAAAATCTGTGTTGATAAGAAAATCGGAATAGCTAATGAGTGTATGAATTTTGACACATTTGGAGTACAATTGATCTTTGCATCGGTTTATTACAGAAGTATACTTGGGCATATGTCATTGAACATGCATGTTACACGATACATTTATAAAAATGCATATTCAGTTATATGAACAATGTGGTAATATGAAATTGTATTTGATTGCATATAGAAAGCAAGTAGAGCGATCACTTCTAGATATTATCAGAACTTCAAGGCAATAAGCAAAAAGGGAGCAATCTTGAGTAACCTAAGATGGTCTCACCTTGAATTGTTTTGTTTATTACTAAATTGAATTTGATATTGATGAATGTGTAATGAATTGTGTACTGAATTCCAGACATAAAATGTTCTAGGAGTTTTGATGCATGATTAAAACATTGGAAGTGCTACTTGATTGTGAATGAGATTGACTACATGGTTCTCAACTTGAATGTTTCATGTCGGACTTAGTCCGATGATTATTGTGAATAAGAACATGAATGCAAATGTAATTAATCAAATGCGATGACTGAAATTAAGGAATGCATTTTATTCCATTGCATGAAATATAAAGGTAGTTGTGGCTGATGTTGCCAGTGAAAAAGAGCTTAAAGCTCACACATTTGTAATTAGAGCCTAAGACTCAATGTGTACAAAGAGCCCTGTATCTCCAACAGATAAGGGATAGTATGAAAAAGCTCGGTATCTATAACTAATATGGGACAGTGAAAAAGGCACATAGTCACAACAATGAAATAAATGAAATCAAGTCTCATAACATTGCATACACTTATGATCCAAAAAAATTGAATGATTGCAATGTTTTGAGAACTTTGTGAATGAAATATGTGATAATTTGTCAATGTGCATCTTCTACAAAATTGTACTGAAGTGGTGAAATGTTTGAAATTTGTTTTTGAAATATGATAAATGTGATCAGGTGTTAAGTGATATTACTTTACAAAAATCATGTTGATGTGAATTACATGATAACATGATTTGTTGTGTATTGTATGACAAGAGTGAACCATCAAGGATGGTTACTATGCCGAGTTCACAAAACTCACTAAAATTGCAACGTTGACAATTTCAGGATTGAGATAAAGCGACGACTTAGCTGCTAAGTCTGCATTTTGGTACAAGTTATGACTCAACGGTCGATCAGCTGAGGATTGAAGATTAGTTTTTAGTTTTTGGTTTATTTCCTCATTTATGTAGCATACTTTGTAAACTAAACTGTGAGCTTTGATAGGTTGACAATGTATACATATGAATGATGCTACATTGTAAATTATGGTTTATGATATGAAATGAGGAAAATTTTGGACTTTAGATAATGAGTTATTTTTTAATTTTACCTATGATGCCATATAGTAAAGTGAAGGTGAGATAGTTAACATGCCACTTCTGTCGGGCATGTGCATTTGTGATCGTAGAGTGCATGTACGTGTGTCGGACAAGAGTGGGGTGTTACATTAATGGTTATTTTTCCAAAAATGATGGAACATTACTAAGAATTTTGTTAAACATGCAATCCATGAGTTTTTCTCAAATGGAGTACTTCTTAAAGAGATCAATAAAACCTTCCTTTGCTTGATTCCCAAAGGTTTTAATTCCTCTAATTTTGGAGATTTTAGACCCATAGTATACACCAATTTTCTTTATAAAATAGTATCCAAAATCCTAGCTACTAGATTGAAAAACGAAATAACCCCTCTAATCAGTAAGAAACAAGTTCACATTTGAATGACAGAAAAATTGAAGCCAATGTTCTCATAGCGCAAGAACTTTTAAAAGGTTACTCTAGATCCAACTACTCTCCTAAATGCACCATGAAAATTGATTTTCGTAAGGCCTTTAATAGTGTAAGTTGGGAATTTTATGGAAAATGCTAAAAGTTTATGTTTAGCACCCCACTTCCACAATGACCCAAACCCGACATCGATGGTGATATCTGAGTCCGTGCTCCATAAGAGTGGTGTGCTAAACACTCAATCATTCAGAAATCGGTACACATTTTTTTTCTTTTTTTTTGAATCATATAGCACAATATGCTGAAATCGATACTCAAATTGGGCCCTCATTCATTTATAAACATTTTCACTTAACACAATTTTCAATAGCCATTCGACCCCTTTCACAATTACAAAACACTTGAGTCATTTCAAGATACAAATTTATACAAAAGTTACGGAATAACAATTTAATACAATTAGAGAAATGCAATCCAGATGCGAACTAATCCCGACCTCTATTCTTCACTTACATACTGTAGGTATACTCCCGTTGGCCTAACGGGGTATTCTTTTAAGTCCTGAAAAATATTTACAAATTTTAGGTGAATTTTGCGAACTCAATGAGTGATCATCATCGATGGCTCACCCAGTTACATAACGCATAATTCACACATCTCACTTTATTTCACAGTTCACATTATTTCACATTCAATACACTTAATCATTTATATTATGCATATGCAATGCACATGAGACTCACTTTCTAATTGTTACTTTATTGTAACTGAGTACCTAAACTGTCCCATATAGGGCTCATTGAAAACTGTCCCTTATCCACTTGGAAAATACAGGGCTCATTAAACGTTGAGCTTAAGGCTTTGAATCACTTTTAAGCTCAAGGCTCTTTTTCACACGTTGAGCTTGAAGCTCTGATCAGTATCTACTCCAATCACAACTGCCCTTATATTTCATGCATTCATGTAATGGAATGCATCACTTACAATTTCATATCTCATTCAATCACTTTCTCATATCATCGGACCTTAGTCCGGCATTCAACATTAAAGTTGAGAATTCACACTTTCATTCCCATGCAAAAGCACATTTAAAACACATTTAACGATCACATTCACATACAATTAGCACTTCAATATCCAAATCAAACATCACAATCATCAGACCTTCATTATCTGGAATTCAACAATCAAATCACATTAATAATCACTCAATTCATAACATAAACAAAACAAACAATAAAGTAAGACCATTTAGGTCCACTCACAGTACGCTCCAGATTAACATTTGTTTTCAAATTCTGGGAACGTCTGAATGTGGACACTTGACCTGCGTAATCCATTTATGCAAGACACACATTGCATACTCATCAATAATTGCACACGTATAAATAGTTATTTATACATAATTGTATAAATGAACTATGTTTAATGCACGCTCAATGACAATCCCGGGTATATGTTCTAGAACACATTGTATGCTCATTCCCATTTAGTAGCTTAGCAATTTAAACATATATATATACTTAGGCACATTGCCCATTTACATAATAACCATAAATATTTTACCCACCTAATTTGCTTGCCAAAACTCCAAGTCAAGATTGTCTTTCCCCTTGTTCTTGGACAGGATTCTCTTGGTTTCCTAAAACAAACCAATTCTCATTCAATAGGAATCCACTTAAGAATCCCACAATGAAAAAATCACTAAAATTTGATTCTAGAACATTTTAAACTCAAGCATTTTCTAAACTTCATAAACTAGAATCCTTCCAAAAATCCAAAAGATTCAAAAAGATCTTACCTTGATTCTTTACCAAATAAAGAGATCTTTAGCTCAAATTGGAGTTCTTTCCTTCCTCTTCCTTTGTCTCTTCTTGATCAACTTCAAAATCTTTCTTGAAGATGATGAAGAATTTAAAACCCTAACTTGTTTTCTCTTTTTCATTCTTTTCCATGTTTCTCTTTCTTATCTCTTTTCTCATCCACTCATTTTGTTTCTCTGGAATCTTCTCATTCACGTTTTCTCCTTTATTTATAAGCAAGACAACATTTATTCTTCCAATTATGCCCTTAATGAGTGAGAATTGTCCCATTTACCCTTCCATTTATGCCTTATGTCTTTTATACTTAAGTTTCTTGCCACAAATACCCTTGAACAGTCTAACATAACACTTTCTTCCAGAAAAATATCCCCCATCGACTTAAGTTTTTAATGCCTCTAGAATCATTCAATTTAGTTCAACGATTCAAAAGATATACTTCAAACATTTTTTTTCTATACACAATGTCCATCTAAAATTTAACCATCTTAGAGACTGAATTAAATTCTCATTTCTTCATACCATTTGTAGCTCCATTTCTTTAGTTTACCACAAATCAGAAATTATCTCATTTGGATTAGTAAATCTTGAGAAAACATCAAAATACTGAAGTATGTTCAGGGAAATAATACCAGTTCATAGTATTTAAGAACACACTCTCTGTACCCGTCCCACTCTTTTCACTCAGTCTTTCTTACTTCATTTCAGATAGCTTCGATTTTTGGTTGGGGTGTAGAGCAAAGTTTTACGAATCCAATGGTTCAAAAATGAAGTCATTTGGAGGTCTAGTGAAGAAGTTATTGTCAACAGAAGCCACCATGTTTAAGACCTCAATCAAATTGAACCTATTTTGGCGCAATTTCCATAACTTTCACAAACAACGTCGGATTGATCTCTTTTTTAGACCATTGGAAAGAGAACTTCGAGAGCTACAACTTCATGAAGAACTTGAAGCAATATTTGGCATCTAAAAGGGTCAAAAATGGAACAAAAGAAGGATGCAAAAGGTCAAACTAAGACAATGTTGACGTCATACTAAAACGATGGCAAAACTAAGATGGAACAATAAAAAGGGCATAACTTTCAGCTTAGATGTCCAAAATTTTCGTACTATATACCGTTGGAAAGATAAAAGAAAGATCTACAACTTTTCATAAGGTAACTTGGCACAAATCTATTTATATAAATTCCAAATTTTCCCCCTAATGTCCAAAGATGAATTTTCTGTTCATACACCAACGTACTGCACCCAATTCTTAACTTCATGAAATTTTGAGAATCTTATAGATAGAATTGAAATTTTATGTATTCATAACAAATATATCCATACGTGTCTAGTTTAATCTAAATCTAGAATTATCTCCTTTGGATAACTAGAAAAAAAGTTATGGCTAACATATCGAAGCACACTCAATGAACATTTTCCAGATCACAGCCAATTTTGTTTCTAAATCTTTCCTTATCACAACTCATGCCAAGATCACTCTTTCTACTCCCTCTACTTCTCATTTCCAATAAGATCACATTTAATGACAATTATACCCAGAAGTTGTCAATGAATGCATGTACCACTCTTTTATGTGCAAACATTCAATATTTATGTGCATATATGCTAACATTATGCATGAGCAAGAAAATACATTTCATTCATTTCTCTTTGAGCTCCCATGTACTGAAATTTTGGGTCCTCACCCTTAATATAGGGATGGGATGTTACATTATGGGTTTTTAGATGTCTTCATTTAATGGCTAAAGGAATGCATCTTAATAGATACATTTTCAATGATGATTAATAGGAGTCCAACTAAGTTTTTCAAAGCTGCCAGAGGCCTTAGACAGAGAGATCTCCTATCCCCCTATCTCTGTATTCGTTGCATGGAGACTCTCAATTCAATCATCAAGCAAGAAGTGCAACTCAACTCCAATTTCAGGTATTATACAAATTGCAAAAAATTGGTTTAACTAACCTTTGTTTGGTAGATGATCTCCTTTTATTTTGCAAGGACAATTTGGATTCTATCCAAACATTTATCATAGCTCTTGAATCTAAACAAAAGTCACTACCTTATCTCCAAAAGTGCTAATAGAATTGGAACCTTACAATGTAAAAGCTACTAGAATGCAATACACCCTGAATATATGCTGGATTTCCCACATATTCCTATACCAAAACATCATAAAATCAATTGAAAGGATGCTCAAGAACTTTCTATGGAGTCATTCGGATAACATAAAAGGAGCAGCTAAAGTGAAATGATCTGATATATGCTTCCCCTAAGAAGAAGGTGGACTAAACATCTCTTCAATCAAGATTACAAACCATGCACTGATCCTCAAAAGATTCTGGTCAATATTGGTGGACAAAAACTCTTTATGGATTAAATGGTTACACTTATACTTCCTCAAAGGCTGCATATAGGAAATCAGTAAAAATAACTCAAATTCACACTTCCTAAACCAATTATGAAGCTGATAGATATGGTATAAGCTGACAACTCATTCAGAATTGGAAATGACAGGTTGGTAACACTTTGGTATGATAATTGTTTAGGCCAAGGACAAATCCTAAATTCTCTTTACACCTTAAGGGATTCACCAATCTCGTCACTTCACACCAGACTTAGCTCTGTGAAAATTTCTAGCAGTTCCCCTATAGATTGAGACATCTACAACTTGTATACCCTCCCAATCCAAACTCTCCAAACATCTTTTGCTAGAAAGATCAACTTGCTTATAAATTAACCAACAAAACCATTAAGAACTTATTGATTAGAAGATGTTTTAAGGTTGATTGATATAATATTGTTTGGATCAAGGCCTTAACTTCTAGAATCTCTTTTATCCTATAGCTCGCAATTAAAAATAAGCTCTACACCACTGATAAAATGCCTTTCTTGAGAATTGAAAAAACTTGTCTAATATGTTTGGTACATGAGAAATCAAGAAACTATCTTCTATTTAGATTTCCATTCAACAACAACATATCGAAATATGTCACTAGGAAATGTCTCTAAGGAATTCTCTTATAGATATTACACAAAGACACTGCTTACTCGAAACCTGATAAGTTGATTCGCCTCCTTACCTTGGGGCTTTGTGTATATAACTTATAGAGTGAAATGAATTTTAGATGGTTTGCAAATAAAAACTCTCCAATGGAATCACTTAAATCTATGATCATTAATGAAGTCAGGGAGTTGGTACTATTGAAAAACCTTAACTAGAAGTATAGTTCAAACATATTATCTTCTCTAAACATTTAATGTAATGTTTACTTCACTTTGTCCTACTTCTTACATATGTATACAAGGATTATATAAGGGTACATCCCTAAGGTTTTTATGTTTGTAATATTTTCTTTATTTATTAATTAATTACAATTTTCCTTTTCAACAAAAAAATTGTCAAGATTAGCACTAAACAAAAACAAGAATCACTTGATACTATCTAATGCTCAATGTTAGGGCAAATGGTTAGCTGCAATCTCAGGGCTTCAAATTAAGCAATCTATATTTGTGTATCTTGGCTTACTAGTCTTAACTAGAGGACTACAATATAAGGAGTGCATCCCATTAATTAATAAAATTCAAAGAAGACTCTACAGCTAGTGCAATAACTCCCTATCATATACAAGAAAACTTATCCTTATCAAATTAAGGTTCAACTCACTATATATCTATCGGTCATCAAATTTTTTTCTAGTTAAAGGGTTGCAAAAAAATCATTGAGAGAATGATTATAAGGTTTCTCTAGGTGGGACATAAGGAGGGCAATTATAAGGCCAAAGTTAAATGGATTAGGTTTTCAAACTACTTAAGGAAGGAAGTGCGGGGATCAGTTCAATAAACCTAAGAAATAAAGTATTTAGTATAAAGAATGCAAAGGAACAAAAAATCATTATGTACTATATGGAGCAAACCTATTTTCTAAAAGAAAGGAGCTTATGGGAAATCAAGATCAAATCTTCTTTCTCCTGACTCTCTAGACAAATGTTAAAGTTTATGGATACTATTAGAGAACGAATTAAGTATAGAACAAACAATAGTGAGAGAGCCTTTTTATATTTAGGCAGTTGGTGTATTAGTGGTACTATATATAACACTCAAAAGACTCGAGAGCTTCTCATATTATTAACTATCCGATCTCAGTTTAATATCCTAATCAAGGGTAATCAATGTTGTAATGTTCTAGGATGTTTATAATAAATCATACCTAACCATAACCCAAATATGGGAAGGTATGATACCTACATATGGTTGGCTCATTCATTTGATTCATTTACCTACCTATCTTGTAGAAGAATTATAAGGTTTATAGGACAAATCTTTATTTGGTTTAAACAAGTATGGATTAAAACTCTTTACCTAGGGTGTCATTTAGACTATGTCTAATTATGATAACTTGATTGGCAAATCTAGATAAGTTGCAATATCTAAATATCACCACTAGGTGTTTTCTATATAGGTAAAGTTACGAAGACCTCCCACACTTATTCTTCAAGTATGACTTTTATAGGGGAGATAATATTTTTTACATGGATAAAAGGAGATAGGTAGGAGCTTTTAATTTGGTCAATTATTTTTGCACAAGGAATCAATAAAGTTTAGTGAAAGAATGGCGTAATCCTAGAGAGTGTAAACCTTGATAGTGGCAGGGATCTCTATAAATTAACTTCTGAATCTAAAATAATTTGTTAGAACCCTTGCATGTAGCTTTATACTATTATCCATATTAGTAGAAAATAAAGTCAAAACAATTAGAACGTGCATGCATTAAATTTAGGCCAAAGGATATATTAACATATATACATGTAAGGTAGGTAATAGATTGCTTGCAGGAGGTAAACTATAATTGGTCCAACAATAAACTTCTATAATTAAGAAGTAAGAGGAGGAAGTATTAGTGAAGGAAGGGTGCGCCTAATCAAGGAAAACAATGTCGGAAGGTACAGGCACAAATTAAACCTGCATAAAGGAAAAAAAAAGTTAAATGAGGGGGAGAAACAAACATTACAATGCAATAAAGTTCCTTACGATGGATGGCACATAGTATTGAGGAGGAATCTCAAATTCTGACATTAAAAGGCCATGCAACCTGAGAGAAAGGCACTTATCAAGGGATTGGATTAGTTTATTACATCCTTCAATCAATACAATTATTTAATTTATAAAAAAACAATAAGTCAGCTAATTTTAAGAATAAATGATTATAAATGTAAAGTAGAAGATTAATTTAGTGAAAATAATGTTAGATGTGCTAAAAGTAACTTTTTAGGTTGAGTTTAAGAATTTTAAACTAGAAATTTAACCTCAATTTTGTTTGTAAAATTATTATAACCATTTATTTAAGGTAAAAATTATCTAAAAAATTTGTAAACTTTATTTGCTTTTAAAAGTAAAAATAATTGCCTAGAAATTTTAGGAGGCAATATACAAATATCATCTATGCATGTCTATAAGCGTGTAAAAATGGAACATTGCATATCAATTATGCACATTTAATGGATTATGAATTATGAAATTTATAAAATTGATATCTAGTTTACCCAACTATTGAAATGTTAATTTAGGATATATTATATTTCTTATATGAGTTTCATTAAAAATATCTTGATTATTTATTTTTGAAAATTAAATAACATTATCTTTGAAAGTTTATAAAAGCCTACCCAATAATTGATTGATTTTCCTAAGTTTCATTAATGTTGATGATTGTCACATTGTATGGAATAACCTTACAACCACATTAGACAATTTGTTTGAATTGGAAAATATTGTGATTTAACCTTATTTTTCCCTTATGTCTGCAACTCTCATGTATTTCTATTATTATTTTTAATTTAGGGAGAATACAATTATCGCTATTAGGAACTCTTCCAAATCAGGAATTATACGAATTAGATTATACAGCTTTAGGCATTAACGATTAATAAGTCTAAAGCATAGATGGATATAGTTTTAGTATGAAAGTTGACGAGAAATGATTACAAATTTGAGAGAAAAGACATAAATAGGCTAAGTGTGGGTCGCTGCTGGACTGAGGATCAAGTTGTTGCACATTAGTACCCAAAAATGAAAATTTATCTTCCACAAAATGAACATCTTGAGAAACACATAATTCACCTGTATCAAGGTCATGTATCCTCCAACCCTTTTGAGTATGTGGGTAACCAACAAAATCAAAACTTCTATTCTTTGATGCAAATTTATTTTTGTCTCGATTCTTGCTGTGACCATAACACAAACACCCAAAAGTCCGAATAGGTGCATAAGAAGGAGGTTTCCTAAACAACACTTTATAGGAGGTTTTTCCATTATTAAGTAAGGATGGTGTGCGGTTAATTAAATGTCCCATAGTAAGAATGCATTCTCCCATTTCCCAAAAAACGTATAGGTAAAAGAATCTAAGTGCTTTATCAACATTCAAAATATGTCGGTGCTTTTGTTCAACTCTCCCATTTTATTATGGAGTTCCCACATAAGAAGTTTGGAATATTATGCCAGGTTATGCAAAATATAATTTAACAGGGCTAAATTTAGTACCATTGTTGGACCCCGAACTTTTCTTGAAACTTTTGAAGTATAAATGTGACATTAGATGAGGAATTTGTGGTGAATTATTT
>JANPWT010000004.1:25429959-25447529 GCA_024678245.1 Erythroxylum densum
TCTCATAGGCTAAAGTATAGAGATACTTAAACAAACGTGTGGGTGCTTGCTAGAGAATAAGTTCACTGAATAGACCTGATACGAGAAATTCGTTTGGAACATTACTTGTATGTCTATGGAATTTCCATTGTGATGATTATATAAGTGATCCTTTGACTTGAGGTCATCAAAGTTATCTTGTATAGAGATTGTTTATATTTTGATACTACTCGTGATCTATTTTATCAAAAGTCGTTTAAACGGTAGTCATTGGATGTAGCATGAACTATATGGAGATAGTTGAATGATCAAGATATGATTCTTCACCCTAAAGTAATTAGGGAAAATGTTCCGTTGTTCTTGATTAATATTGATTCAGGAAATCCTTGAGTAAGATAGAATGATATTTTGTAAACAGCTTACAGATATTATTAATTGAATCAATAGCTAATCGTGAAGAACTAATATAATTGGACTTAAAATAGAGTAGACATTAATTGCTCTATGTCTAATTAGAACATTGGTTGATGAAAGGATTGAATTATATGAAAAATCATGCCTGAAAAGGTTAGTCAAAACTACTTTGACATTCCTAAATATTTGGATGGTCATAATGCTTTGCTAGACGTCAATATTAATTTATGATTATAAATTGTTTAATTGGAGAATTAAAGATAAATTAAAAGAAGTTTTAATTTATCTAATTATAATTATGAATTATAATTGTAATTTATAATCATTGTCAACATATTTAGAAACTTAATGGGTCTCACATATATAATGAGTTGGAGAGAGCAAAGATGATTTAATCAAGTTGGACTTGATTATAAAGTTTGAAAAACTTTATGATTAAATATGATATATTTAATAAATAAGGATCAATATAAAATATTGAATCTTATTTGGATATAATTATTATTTAATTATACTTATTTGTAATTCTAATTAAAGTTTAATTGAAATTAATGTTTAATTTCAATTAAATTACTAAAACGTCTAAATCTTATTATAAATACGCTTGAGTTTTATGGAGCTAGCACTTCATGCTTAACTCTCTCTGTAAGAGTTACAAAGTTCTCTCAACCTTGTTCTGTGGATATCATTAGAGGTCGAACACTTGTGCGGCTACGGTGGTTGAGTTAGATCGGTTTCAGAAACAGTTTGAGAAATGCATCAAGATAAAGATCAAGCTTCATAATAAGGTACGAATTAAATTTCCGGTTTATTTTGATTTGTATTAATCATTTTATAAATTAAATAGATCTTGGTTTTTGGGAATTCAAAAGTTACAAAAAAATTTTGTGATTATTCTGCTACGGTTCGGATCTCGACTCAATTTTTCAACAGCTATTAACAGAAAATTAGTAGTATCTTCAAATTTGACAATAGCCATATATGCACTCTCAGTGTTATTTTACAATTAAAAATTGAAGATTGAGATATTTTTAATAAGATCCATAAAGGTTAAAATATTTAATATAAATTTTCTTTTAACTTATATAAACATGCTTGTGAATTGATATAAAGTGGTAACTTTGACAAATTCAACTCTTAATGATTAAATTTAATTATTTCATTATAGATAAAGAATGAATAGAAAATTGGTCTACAGACTGACTAAGGAGACAAGCAAAATTGAATACTTCAAAAATAAATTTGCAGGAGGGGAGTTTATTAGCAAGATCCCATGTTTTGACTTCCAACACTTGTTAATACACACTTTAAAATTCTGAAATATGAGTACTAGAGGCACATTGCATCGATCAGATTGCTAAGCATAAACGACGTAACTAATTAAAGAAAAAGCACTCATAACAAGCAAATTAAGCCTTTATATTTGTGTTTTTGGTAAGTATATATCACAGATTATTCGGTTACGCGCAGCTGTGCTCATCATGCCTGTAAGTAGGGAGCTCCAGCACCCCGCAAAGATGATCACATAATCAGGCGTGAAAGGTGGGAATCTGAATACCCTTGTCACCCAGGTAGGTAACAGGTGCATCATACCTACTGAATAGCTTGTAGGAGGATACGAGAGAAACAGCAATATAGCAAGCCACTGCTGCAAAGGTTACTACCACTGAAGTGGTGGCCTTATGACAGAACTCACCAAACGATCCACAAGCTTTACTCCACGTTATATCTGTGTCTCCTTTGTTTGCCAGGTATAACACCTCTGCCGACACAGTTCCAGCTCCCAGAATTACATATGTCAACACCTATATATTCATTGATTTAATTCATGGATAAACGATCATATATATATTTTTATATTTCTGTCTTATCAAATAATCTATTTACATGAATATGAATACATCGGACTTACCAAACTTGGATGATGACAAAAATCATTAATGGATTATTACCTGGTCCAGGAAGAAGAAAGTCCAGGCTCGAAACATGGTTGAAGGTCGAGGCACGGCCACGACAACAGCTGACAGAAGGGAATAGCCAGCACAAATACCATTCGCATGCACCAAATACCTGATTTATTTACATACAAATTAACATATTTATACGTACATATGAGATCTATGCAATGGTTTTAGTATTACTTAACTGTAAACTTTTTGTTGTTCTTATATATATATATATAACAATTCCAGTTGGTGTATATACATCATGTAGTGTAATTTTGCTGCTGTTAGAACATAACGTCAGTGCCTAACTTATTGTTGTACGAATACTAATCCACAATTAGCCAAATTCCTATGCATCAAAAAAATTCAATACAATCTTACTATGTAGTCTCTACATACAAAAGTACATTTTATGCTTTTGTTAATTACAACAAGATGATAGTAACACATGCCTAAATTAGCATAAGCATGTACCTTACTTAACAAAATTCTCTGCCACAAATTCAAGTAAGCAGGAGAAAGAAGTCAAGAACGTTCATACATTACATGCCATAATTAAATGAGTTCAAGGATAAACTATATGACTATCATTTTATAATTACTAGTGATTAATAATGTCAAATAATTTTTAATTTTATATCATAATTTTTGTTATATATTAATAACTATAAATGTTCACTAATCGCTAAAACTCAATGATTAAAAAATTCAATTGATTCGATTGATTTAATTGTAAAAACTTTAAGTCAGTCATATTTTAAAGTTTACTTGTGAACTTTTTGATTCGATTTGTTTAATAATCTTTTTATTAAAAATTGATCAATTTATTAATTAATCGATCTTTATAAATTAATAAGTTTTTATAAACTAAAATAAATCAATTACATTTTATTTAACAATCTTTTTGCAATTAAACTTTAAATTTTTTGATAAATGATAAAATTTTCTTTAAAATCTTTAATTTTATTTAACCTTTAATCGATTTTATAATGGTTTAATATTGATTGAATATTTTTAAATGTTAAAACTTTTCTCTTATTGATTAATTTAACTTCGTCATCCTGTTATTAATGCAAAAAAGTTTGATATTGAGAGGATCGACTAGAGTAATAGTTCAACTAAGACTAAGAGCATTAAAAAGTTTGATATTGAGAGGACCGATTTGACTAATAATTCAACTAAGACTAAGTCCATTAAAAAGTTTGATATTGAGAGGACAGATTTGACTAATAGTTCAACTTAAGACTAAGTCCATTCTGTACACCATTAAAATCTTAATTTGACGAAGCAAACGAAAATGAATAAAGGGAAGATAAAGAATTGAAATTATTACACTAAACATTCTCAATCGAAAAGAAAAGGAATTCTATACACATAATATACTCTTAACTGATCGATTGAGGAAATTTAACTGCAGCGGCAAATAAGACTACTTAATTAAGAATCAACAAAGAATTAAACGTTTGATTAAATGTAATTTATTAAATGTAAATGAATGCTACTAATTTAACTAAGAAGACAATGGACAATGGAGATAGAGCCCTTGAGTTTGTTTTTCATTTTTTTAATTTATTATGTATGTCATAGAATGAATATTTCCTTCCCTAGCCTCCAACCCTAAGTTTTATTTTTTTCCATTGCAATCGAGCGCTTTCTTTTTGTAATGTACACTACATTTGAGCAGAGATGAAGAGATCATGAATTTAATTTATCAAAAGCAGGAGAGAGAAAAGCTAATGCATAGAATGATCCAAAGACATGAAACCTGAAAGCGCCAAGATCGGAGTAAGAAAGAGAGCCAAAGTCATTAGTCTGTGAGTTCTTAAGCATGACAACAAGGGCCGATATACACAGAGCCATAGGAAGAAGACGGAGGATGGTCTCAGCAGTACGTAAAATGCTCCTAACATCCATATCACCCTCACCAACGCTCCTAATCGATGTCATCATGGCCATGGGTGAACTTCCACCGCCACCTACTGCCGATCTTCCTTTACCGGAGTCTACTGTATCCCTCTTCTCCATATTATTATTGCTATTGCAAATGCGATACAAATTTGCGGGACTTGCAGAGATATCTCGTTAAAAATGGCAAATTAAATGGTGGTGGACATGAACTGCTTGATAATAAAGATTGTTAGGTATGGTGGGTGGCAAAACATTTAATGCCATCAATTCACTTCACACATATCAAAGTGCAAGGATACATCTCTCCCTCTACCTCTGATGGCGTTGCTACAAGAAAGATTGACTCTTTTTTTCTTTTCTGAAACGCCATATTTTAAAAAAGTGATTTTTGTAGACATTTCGAACAGTGTCGAGAATTTATAAAAGCATACATATCTCTTACATTTTTTAGGAGCCAGTCTCAGATTAATCTTTATAGTAACACCTATAATTTAAGATAGAGAAATTATACATCCTAAATTTTCATGTAATAATCGAAGGTAGTAGAGATACGAGCCTCCACCCGTATTTTTCAATAACTACAGAAAGAAAGGAAGCCGAGTCTTAACTAACTCGTGATAAAACTCATTACTACATGACATCAATTAGCCTTCATCCGTAAAATGGAAATTCAGATTAATTGGACAACTTATTAATCTTGCCTCCAAAAGGCCTAAGATACTTTGCCTAGCAACACTGAAAAATAAAAAGAAATTGGGGTGGGATCTTAGGAAATTAGGATTAGTCAGATTAAACCGGAATACCTAATGTAAAAAAAAAGAAGGAGAAAGTGAATGCTATGACTTTAAGTTAAAGACAAGGTTTTGGTATAAGAAAAGGAGGAGGAGAAAGAGCAAAAGGAGGAGCCGCCAAAGAAAAAACTTGTCAAAGATTACCAACCAAAAATTTCATACTTGAGCAAGGCTCCTAGCTAAAAGATACATAAAGAAGCAGTTCGGAGGTAACCCAATAATTTACGTGTATCTGTTTCAATTTAGTAGCTTTTATTACGTTTTTTTTTAATGTTCGTTTTTTCATGTGTTTTAATTTATAAGTAGTTATAAGAAATGGATTTAAGTATATATTTCTTAATAAGAAATAAGGCATCTAACACATATTCATGTTTTTCCATACGTTATAAAACATTCTTTTATGTCTTCAAAGAGAGAGCTAGTAGCTAAGGAACCCCAGTGACAAATTAAGGGATAAAGATTATTGATGGCATTAGACAAGACTAGCAGTGTATTATTATTAAAGGGGTACCAACTATCCTAATTTTCCTTTTTTTTGTGCTTATTTATTAGATTTTCATTATTCTTGTTTGTCATGTATATTGGGGACAATGTACAACGCAAGTGTGGGGGAGAAAATTAATTACTTTTCTTATCAATTTTTCTATAATTAGTTTAATAAATAACAATTCTACATAAAAACTTCGAAAGAATATTGATCAAGATAATTTGTTATAAGTTTATTTTTATTATGATTTGATTTCTTATGAAATTAGTCGTGAACATTGATTATTAATTTAATAATTAGTTGGCTCCGTTGATTTAGAAAATGGATAATTGATTTACACTACGATAATTTTTTGTGTGTAATTCGAACATACAATTGAGTTAGACCTAAATTATTTTTAATCATTCTTAGTATCCTCCAAAAAAAATAAGAAAGAATATGTATGAATAAGTAATGATTAAATAAATCAATCCACTAACCTCAAGCTAAGTAAAAGAATTAATGTTAAAGAGTAAAACTAATAGCTATTTAAATGGAAACCTATTTGAGTAACTAGAAGTATTCATAATAAGGTATTTCCTCTCATGTTAAAAAGGTTATGTGATTTTTCAAACAAGTCTTTAGATGCCCCAGTGTTAGCATTTCTTTCAATAAAGGTTACGAAAATGTTTGAAATTTGAAACAACTTTCTTATATATATTCACTTTATGCATAAGGATGAATTTCATGGATTAAGCTAAAGTTTGAAGGAATGAGGCGTTGGATTAAATTAATATATGATTTGATATGAGTAACTAAAGCCTTAAAAATTGATAAACCTTGTAATTGAATAAATAATGGAGAGTCTTAATTGATCTAATTGATTTGTTAAGTTCATTCTTATAATTGCCACCTATTTAAGTTAAAAGTAATGAAAGTAATTTGTTAAGGGGCATGCAAATGCTTAAATATGGTGGAATTTGATAAGTTCTAATTAGGTTGTATTTTTAATATCATTTTGAGAGCATTTTTCTTGTGTTTGGATTGTTTTTATTGAATTCGGTACTCAATATGGTTTGCATATTTTCTTACAAACCCTATTTTAGCTCTTCAATAAAGAAGGAAGCAATTCAGCAATTTAGAGCCAAGTTAAAGAAGTACACGGTTAAATAGGGACCTATGCTTAAATCACAGTTCAAATATGATCCCTTGCTATGTTTCATGTAGGTTACTAGTTCATTTTGTTTCTTAATGAACTATCCACATAAACAAACATGTTCATGGCCTTCAGACTAGTGTTTCCAAGATGAACTGCTAGATGCATGATTAAAGAGTTACTAAGCCTAAATGGGTGCAAAATAGACCTATGTTGGCACTAATATTTATGTAAGATACTATTTTTTCTATAATTATGAAGAACACAAGACCAATATGGGTTTGTATTAGGTGTGATACTTTGAATTTTTAGGATTTTTTAAGAGAAAAGGAAGATTTTAAGGAATTAGAAGAGGGAAAGGAAGAGATTAATCAAAAGGAGCCATATTGGATCATCTTGGGATAAGAATGAATAAGCTTTAGAGAAAAGAAGGGGTTTCTAAATGAATATTAAGATTTCAGAATCCATAAGACTCGAGTTATTTATTTTTATGTTCTTTCTTGATTTTTGATGGTATTCTTATTGTTAATATAAACTAATTTGATATATATCTAGATGGGATAAAACTATTATTTTGGATTGATTCTTAGATTGACAGCGCGTATCGAGTGCACTGCAAAATTTACCTATCTCTGCATACTAAAATTTGTAGTTATAGTGAGTTGGGATCAAATCCATAGGGAATGTTTGATTTATTTCCGTAATGAAATTAATTGATGCAAAGAAAATATAAGAGGGGGCTTTTGGATTTTAAATAATTTAGAAATTAAATTAAAAGAAAACTATCGAAAACAAATTAAAACAAGCAATCAAAAATGAGCAAAGTATCGAATATAAGTAAAGTCCAGTTCTAGGGTCAATCTCGGCCTAAACATGATCAAACATATTCCATCGTCTTAATGCCTTTAAATGGACCTAGTTGCTAGTTTGAAAATCCACCACCTTAAATACCTTGGAATCTCCTAAACCCATCAACTCTGAGCACTCACCTATTTTAATCACTTCACTAGTTTCTTTCCATACCCTTTTGCCTAATTGGGGCTTCCAGGTGTACGAAAGTCTAACTTCTACTTTAACCATCTCCCCCAACTCATTGAATTTCATGATAGACAACATCTCGGGAAGCTCATCTTTCATTCTGACCTCAATGAAAATTTGAGCTTAATAAATTCTTTCAATCTTAGTAATGGAAGAGTAAAAAACAAGAGCCTTACCAACTGAGCTTGCATGGAAGGTCAAATAATCCAATTCCAATATTCCAGCGGGATATTATGAAAGTTGATCCAAATAGGGAAAGACTCAATGCCACTCCTATCCAATTCCAATCTAGGTAACAATTTTTGCACAAGTAAAAGTTGACCACCTATATGCCAAAGACTTGACTCCATTACTGAGTTCATAATATCTTCATCTCTGAACTTGAATAAGAAAGAGTATTCTTCAGTAAGGAGCACTTTCTCTAATCCTTTATTTCCCCATTTGTTAAATGCTTAAGCATGCTCCTAGGGAAAGAAGGCCTTTTACTGAGAAAAAACCCCACCAGGTTACAACACCAAGCTTTTATCCCCAAATGTAAAAGCTCTTCAAAGGGAGAGACCACACCATTAATCAAAATGGATTGAAACAACTTTGTTTTTAATAGGAGAGTATCAGATACAACATTTCTCTAGGATTTTGGAGCTTCCTTATCAGGGGTTGGCAACCTGTCCTTGTTTTTATTTATAGTCATAGATTCATGAATGGAGGAAAACTCCTTGTTGAAGTTGTTACCTACCTTATGGACCTTAGGAAGAATCAAGCTATCTCTAGTGATAGAAGCCATAGAACCCGCCCGAATAGGAAAGTTACTGGTGGAAGGGCCGGTAACTTTCTTAACTGCAAAACCTTTAAGCCTTTGCCTTCAATCACCCACAGCCCTTCAAACATAGGTAACTAGCTGAAAATTATTGGTTATGGCAATATAGATTATAATTAATCCATAGTGTAACAACTCCTCAGCAAGTCCTCGCACACCTCTTGTCTCTCACCAATCGCTTCCTCGTCAGATGCAGGCTAATTGACCTTGAAGCGTGTTAGTCAATATTTAATATCGCAAGTGCACGATGTAGCTATTACTAGTACCAACAAATACAAGTCAATCCTATGAAGACAGTAAGTACTAGTAATTACTGTTGTTCTATTATCTAGTCTATGGATTGATTATGATTTTCAGCTTAAGAAACTAAAATTAAGCAAATAAAGTAAACAAACAGAATAAATTAAAGCAAAGGATTGGTGACATTAAATTAATTACCAATATCAGCATATTAGTACCTAGGCTCAAAATCCCCTTAAACCCTTAACCGATTGATTATTTGTCATGCAATTATGTTGTTGATTTATTAGATCGTGGAGATTCTTAAGATATGCTGGTAGCTAACCTTGAGTCTACTAACAACTAATCATAAGGTCTCTAACTGAATTACTAAAGTTAAAACTTATAGGATTGCATTACTGTATTTTGAATCCCTCTATTAGGTTTGACCCTAATTTAGAAGATTTTTGTTGTCCTATATTTAGGATTGCAATCAACTTTTTCCAATTATCATAGATCTATTCAACCTAGGATTTCTCAATTGCTAAGTATGAAATTAGATTACAGTCTAAAAATCAGATTAATAGACAATAAATAAAACAGATAATTGGATCTCAATAATCAACAAAAACAATTGCATTCACAAAAAAATCAAAACATGTCAAAGTATTCAACTAAGGTTCATCTGACCTAGAGACTAATAGAAAATTAGTTACACTTTGGCTAACACGAAGTCATATTAATATATACAAAAAGCATGATAGAAAATATCGAAATCATAATTTTAAATCTCCCTAATTATTCTTTATCACTTATTCTGGCAATGTAGATGTTCGATCTTACGTTTTGATGATTTGTCAATAAAATCTAGTGTCTTCTACTCCTTAAGCTCCAAATCACCTATGAAATTGTCTCTAAACTCCTCAAAGCAATGCCAGTCGCTTTGTCTCCTTATTGCCTCTAAAACATCGAATTTATATGAAAACCTAAAATTTTGGGTTATACATGATCATGTGCATAGCCATGCACAGGAACGTGCATAATTGAAAATCACTAGATATCACAAAAGTGCACAATCGTACGCTCCTTCCCGATTGCTGCTTTTCTATTTTACATTGTGTTTTCGTCCAAATTCCTCTTCTTTAAGTCTGTGAAGACAATGATCACATGTAAATACACGTGAACCATATTAAGCACCAAATATACAATAAATGTATAAAATATCAAGCAAAATGCATCAAATATAGGTGGTAAAATATTGTTAAATATCCATCTATCATAGGCTCGAGAACGTTAGATGCTTGCTCTTGTGTTTTGCTTGCCCTCATCGAACGCTTGACCTCACCATACATTTGCTCTCACTCACCCTCACCAAATGCTTGCACTTGTGTTGGGCGAGTTTTGCTTGCCCTCATCGAACGCTTGACCTCACCATACATTTGCTCTCGCTCACCCTCACCAAATGCTTGCACTTGTGTTTTGCTCGCCCTCAAGCGCTTTGATACTCAATTTGTTGGTCTTTCATGTTCAATTGATTCAAATTGTTCCTTATCACATTTTTCATTTATATTTTGATGGATCATTGATATGTTCTTTGACAAATTTGAGTTACAAGTATCATAAAAAAATTGAAATGGCTAGTAGCAAAATATTTTATTATTGCCAAAATTATTAATGGAGACCTCTCTTTATTCAACAAATACTTTTGTCACTATTTATTGGTCATTTATATTAAAATATGTTTTGTTTAAAAGATTTTCCCGTAGATCCGCTCATATCTTCATGACATCAAGGTAAGATTTTCCATGAAGCTCACGAGAAAACAAGCCTCTGAAGTATTCTTCAACGTCCATGGTTCTATACAGAGCTGGTGCTTCTTTGGCTATCAGGCTAGATGCTGGCCCAACTTTTCCTCCATATCTTGGAGCATGAAAGGTTGCAATTGAAAGTCTTTCCTTACTAGAATTCACGGTTGCACGATGTTCAATGCTTCTGTATGTCCCGTTGGTTATCATCTGTAGGTAAACAGAAGCCAAATAAAGTAACAATCAATCTCTCGACTAATTTGCCTCCTATATTATGACATGTAGATGTAAAGTTGGTTTTATCTGTAGATGTTACCTCTAACATGTCCCCGACGTTAACCACGAACGCATTTTGGAGGGGCTTAACAGAGACCCATTTGCCATCTTTGTTGATTTGCAGACCTTCGACATCATTGAGTTGCAGCAGGATCGTGAGACCTGTGGCATCTGAATGTGGAGTAAGGCCAATGACTTGTTCTGGTTGTGGGCAAGGAGGGTAGTAATTCATTCTCATCGACTGATGCCCGTCTTCGAAGAGTTCCTTCATTTCCTTTGCTTCCATTTTCAGGGCTTTGGCCATTTGTGCTAGGATTTTTGTGGCTAGACCTTTCAGTTCCAGTGAATAACTATTCAGGGTGTCTCTATGGAAAAAAAAACAACAGATTTCGGTAAGACTATATAAAACTGATATATTTGACAATTGAAATGCGCAGCGAAAGACAGAGAGAAGGAGATTGACCTAAGAGGCAAAGGTAGATTGGGAAACAAGTGGGGTTTTCTTGCATGAACTGGTTGCGTTGTCATGAAAAATAGGTCACCCCAGTCAAGTTTTTGTTCCTCGGACACTACAAATGCTTGTCCAAAGCCCTCTACCTCTCCTGGATACTGCCAAAAGCTCTTCTTCTCTTCCAATGGGAGATTGAAGAAGTGCTGGACCTCCGTCTTTACTTTTTCCAGCAATGAATTGCTTACTTGATGGTTTATTACCTGCAAGATTGCCGGAATCCAACAAGATCATCTCGACATGTAGTTCGTCTATAGTTATGCTTTATTGACCATCATTGAATTTTAAAATGAAAATTCATATCATCTCATCTATTTATACATCTGAGCCGTGCATTTAACCGGACACTACTTAATCCAGAAAGGACATTTATTAAAATTTAACCAACCAACACTTGGCTGATGGCTGGGTTAGACTTGAACGTTACCACACAAGTATAAACATTTTTCATGCAATAGTTAAATATTAGTGATTAGCTTTTTCATTGGAATCAAGTAAATATTTATTATTTAAAATTCGAATGTATTTTATATTTGGAAATTCAATGCGATGTGTAAACATATCAACTATAATGAAATGATATAGTAACTTTAGTTTAAAATGAATATGAAAACTATGTAATTATGTATAAACAAATTAAGATTATAAAATTATTTTGGGTTAGAACTTTTTGGTGCACCTTATTCAATTTTATAAATTTCTTTCTTTTTAACATATATGCAACCACATAAATACATTTTGGACGGCAAATTTAAACCAATTTCCAGCATATCACTTTCTCGTTCCAAACTTTTCTACTGGGTATGACTCATTTTCCCATATTATATTTAAACTTACATGTCTGGACAAAACAACGTTAGGACACTTGGCTCGTTTCCCACATTATATTTTGGACAAAACAACGTTAGTCAAACCATAGAACTCAATAGTTGGACTCCTCGTGCAATTTGCAATATGAGATTCACGTTTTTTTTTATATATAACGCTATTGAATTTCAATATATTAAACAAATAATAGTGAATACAACATAAAATATATATGAATCTACTTAATTATATTACGTCTATTTCATTTTTTGTTTGGAATATTGAAAATTTATTTAATTTGCGGGGACTTAATTTTCATACTAAATTTGAAATTCTTCAATTTAAAAAATTTGATAAAAATTTCTATTGTTATCCACAGACTAAAAATAATTTAGTATATTATGAATACAGAGTCTAAATTCATAATCACTGTAAATTTTAAAGAAAATAATTATTTAAAATATTATAAAATAAAGATTTGCAGTGATGTATTAAGTGTTTATCTTATGTAATTGAATATAATATGCTATTATGGGTGAAAATCATCTCTTTAAAGCTTGTGTCCTGAACTCTTCACGGCCTGGAACATTTAAGGTGTGCCATATTAATGAGTCACACTACAATTGAGCAAGGAAAGTTGAAATATATACCTCCTCAGATGAAAATTTATGGTTTCTTTCTAGTTTTTTCCTCAACTTAACTTAATGAACGAAAACCTAATTAATACTCTACCATAACCACTGTATCTCTGCGACTAACCATGGATATATCAAGACTGTTAATAGTGGACAAATAATAAATTGATCAGCCTCGACAACAGTCTTTAAGAATGAGTGAGCTCGTACGACGGAGATCGAATCCTCTATCTAATTTTATGATATCTTATTCTGCCCCATAAATTTTAGTCAATTATTCATGTAAATCTTGTATGACTAAAATTTATGAAACAAAATAAGACAACATAAAATTGAACAGAAAATCTTGCCTCCATGCGACGAACCAAAGAAGAATACCTGCGCAACAACAAACAGGAATACTACTTTAATGAGGTTTGGGTGTAACATAGGATACCTGAAAGAAACCCCAGTGCTTGGAAGCAGCGTGGAGTTTTGCCAATTCAGAATCAGCGGAGTCTTGAGAAAGCAATAGCTGCATATCGATCACTGGCACTTCTTGTGGTGAAGTGATATGAATAGGAGCTATATTGGGTTGGTGTTGGTCAGGACGTAAGTATCTGGGAGGAATCATTTTATCATGCTCTTTGGCTAGTTCTTGAACGCAAGGCACGAGAAGAGAGTTTCCAAAATTAATTGGTTTCCGCTCCATGTGTATTGCAAGAAAGGGTTTCTTCTGGGTTCTCCAGAGTCTCTCTTTCGACTTAAGCTTATAATACTCTGCAGCTCTGGATGGTACGCGCGGCAGCGGTGAGTTATCAAATATGGGTATACCTAACCTTTTGACATCTGAAACCCATTCTAGAAACAAATAATTGAAAACGAAATCTTCAAATGCTGTCATGTTTTGTACGATTTGGTGAGTTATGCTCTGTTTCACACAATTCCACTTGATCCAGGATAAGGTTTTTTTTTTCTCATTAATTTGGAACAGCAGGAATCGAACATGGCCTTGATTTTTAATATAAGTAAAGTGTAGAGTTTATTAATAAGAATTAAGTTTAGATTAATTATTATCAAAATTATTAGAACTAATCATTTGAATAATTGATCATTATTATTTATAAATTTTTTAACATTTTTATGTTTAGTTAATATAAAATACTCTAACAAATCTTTAATATCTATTTTCGTGAGACGCCAAAAAAGTATTTTCAATCAAAGGAAATCATTATATGAGAACATTCTAACTGTTAATTATGGTGAGATATCATATGACAGTTTCAGTGCCCATATCACATTATCATAGCAAGTTCACATGTGCATAACATGTACTGAAACTTCTCTTGTTCATGAACAATTATTTGTGGTTATTTAATTAAATTACTAATTGATATTTGACTTCTCGGCAGCCCATGGGAAAGAATACTTCCAACCACCATGCTTTTTCTGCATCAGACCCTTCTGCTATTCCCAATCCTCTTTCACATTCTTTTTCGAGCTCTGACTTGAATTAACTTCCTCCTTCCTTTGTAGCCCTTAGAATAGGCTCTAAACCTCGTCTCTTGCTCTGGCAATGGTGAGTGAGGACAAGGTGGAGAAGCCTAGAAAACAATATGGTGTAAGATGGGTAGGAGACCCTGAAGGTATTGGACAGTTGAGGTACACTACAAGAAAATAAGTCAATCCGCGACGTTTAAAAAACGTCACAAAATGTTAAAAAACGTTACAGAATACAATTTGCGACGTTTTTTAAAACATCACAAAAAACGTCGCAAAATGTGGTGTAGGTAAAAAGTTTCTGCGACTTTTTTTATAAAACGTCACAAAAAATACAAACATTTCGCGACGTTTTAAAAAATGTCACTAAAAGATTTGTCTTTCTGTGATGTTTTTTTAAAAACGTAACGAAACGTCTTCTGCGACGTTTTCAAAAAAACGTCACGAAACGTCTTTCGCGACGTTTCCAAAAAAACGTCACAAAAGGTCTTCCTCGACGTTTTAAAAAACGTCGCGAAATATCTTCCGCGACGTTTTTATTATTATTTGTATTATTTTTTAACTGTTATTGTTCTCATTTTTTCGAAAATTATTTTCATTTAATAATTTTTAATTTTAATAATTATTTTTAAAATACAAATTTTTTTACCTCTTATTTGTTTAATAACTTTTGCAAACTCAAAAAGTTAGTATAAATATTGCTTTGAGTTAGACCTGTAATGTCATATAGGCGGACACGAATTATGTCAGAATTTCCTGGAAAATGAAAAACAGGAAAATAAGTCTTGAACATTACTGATGAAACTGAGGAGCTGCATCAATTGTTGTAGACCAAAGAATTTGACATTTTATTCATCACATTCAAAATTTTAATGAAGACAATTACACAAAGAACACTCCCTCAAAATGCCCAGCACACCTGAATACCCAAAAGAGAAAAAGAAAAACATTCCCCACCCACATGAAACAACTGAATACTACCATACCATTCACTATACACCACCTCCGACCAAGACAAACCATGCTGTTGCCAAGCAGCTCCTCAAATTGTTCAATGAGGAAATCAAGACACCTTAAGATTAGGCTGCGAAAACTATGATCACGATGAGAAGTACAATTCCAAAGATAACCAGAAGCAAGCAAGTCTGCACAAAAACACAAAGAATAAGTCGCAAAATTTTAAATCCAAAATACTCAAGAGACTTTAACTTATTGTAAATATAAGACATCATATTTCTCTTATCAAAACTACTAGTCATTTTTGCAGAGGTAGTACCACAACACTAAAGTCTGAAAACCTACATAACTTAACTTGGAAAATAAGAAAGCTGTGGACCTTGGACTTCTGATGTTCCTATGATAACATGAAGCTTAAAAGATAGGTCTAAACCTCTTTAAAAGAATCTAAAGAAGGAAATAAATGAAGAAATGAAAATACCTTACCAAATAGGAGTTTGATCTTTGGTTCATTGCAATATTGAGTAATCTAATGAAAATGAGTTATTTAGAGTGATAATTCTATGATTAACCAAAACAGTGGAATTTTGATATGAGTTATTATTATAGTTAATGAAATTTATTCATTTTTAAAAAAAACTTTACAAGTGTATTATATAACTCGTGAAAAACAAATTTGAGAAACAAATATGTGAAGTTATTTGAACAAGTATTAAATGTTTAAAAATGAATAAATAATACAAGAAAAACCAAAAATCAAATTGAAATATTATACGTATAGATGATGTTTTCTTCATCAGAAACATTTAAAACCTCCCCTTCTCTTCTTTTCCACTGCCACTCTCAAAACCTAAACGCTCCTGCTAATTACGAACACTAGTAATTGTCAGCTAAATACCATAATCAAAAAATCTTTTCATCAGACATTTATTTTGGGTGCTCTGCAACAATGGGGAAGAACGAGAAAGCAGGGCTAGGAAAGGCTTTGGTCAAGCATCACAACCACATGATTTAACAGTCCAAAGAGAAAGGTCATTTAACAGGCTACGGAGGCTGATTGTCTCTTCTCCCTTCAACACCCCACCCCTAATCTCCCTATCAACATGTATGCCCTGCTCTTTAATTTGAATTCTCTGTTTCTTTGTCTAAAGTTTGGATTTTATTTTTGTCTAGGTGTTGACTAGTTTTTTGTGTTTTGTCGGTATTTTTCTGACTGATTATGGTTAACTGTTGTTAGGTTTGTTTTGTTTTGAAATTTCTTACATTGGCTCTGATTATAATTTTTGGTTAGTTAAGTGAATATCTAACTGCCATTATTTGATGGTCCATGATGGTGTTTGATAAGGGACACAGGCTCTAGTACAAGTGAGATGACGCCAGAGGAAAGGAGAGAGCAGAGGAAGAGAGATGAGGCTTTGCATGCTCATACCGTTCGAGTCCCTCGAAGGCATTGACCTTTTCTTATTTATTAAACTTTCCCATCAATGCAAATGCAATATTTATGATTTAGAGTTGAAATATGTTTTGCATAGCCGCCGAGGCATGCTGGAATGTCTGTGGAAGAGCTGGATGCAAATGAACGGCAAGCTTTCCTGAGCTGGCGTAGAAGTTTGGCGAGGTTTGTTTATAAGATGTATTTTGGTCTTGACTCCGAATTGACAGGATATGCACTCGAAAACTGTGGAATTTTTGTTTCCTTAATCTAGTGTTGGCCTAAACATCCACAAGAGCAGAAAATAATGGTTACTAGTTCTGTTTATTAAAATGTTTTTCTTCAGTTTCTCTTGGAATCTTTAAGAGGAAGACCATGGCTTGTTCACCTTTTTGACTGGGATCACAAACAACATTGGAATTCAAATTGCCCGATGATTTGTTTATAATTTAGAGCTATGGCTGATTGCTAGCTGTATGATTAGACATCGCGTTCAGTGATAGGTTAGACTATCAAACAATATTCCAAATTTTTGGATCGTTGTGGTTTATACATTAGACATGCAAAGTCTGTAGCTTGGATCTTATATGGGTTCGACATTTTTCAGGTCCAAACTCATATCATTTCGTTTGTGTTATGCCTGAAATGTTGCAAGATAAAAAAGCTTAAGTAGAGACTGAAAACTGTAGCTTAATATTAGTTGTTATTGGTGATATTTTCATATTGATCGTAAAACGTTTTTGGATAATTCATTGATGGAATAGTCTTTTAATACTCACTATGCTTTTATGTATTTATAATTCCTTCAATCTTGAGGAGAATGAGAATCTTGTTCTTACCCCGTTTGAGAAAAACCTGGGTATTTGGAGACAACTTTGGCGGGTGCTTGAGCGCAGTGATTTGGTAAATTTCTTGTTCCTGAATCATATGACATAGG
>JANPWT010000004.1:25964989-25980230 GCA_024678245.1 Erythroxylum densum
GGTGTCCAATACCTCTTCAGTTTCTTCCCAGGACCCACTTAAGACACTTGAAGGGAGAGCCTTCGTATATTTAGATTCTCAAGGATGGTGCAAGGTGTTAGGAAACAACTCTTGTAGGCTTCTTTATGAGAAAACAACCTACTTTCCCTACCATCAAAATGTGTGCTCTAAAACTATGGAAATGTAGTTAAATTAAGAAGGTACTTTTATCAGAGGAAATTTTCAATTTGTTCAAATTTGATTTTACTAACTACTTAAAGGACATCATAGGTGTTAGACCTCGGCATATTCTAAATAGACCTCTCTTATAATAAATCTAGAAGTCAGGTATCTAACTTTAAGAATATCAGGCACACAAATGTCCCTATAATTTTATTCCACTAAGGGACTTAGTATGTTAGAGCATTATAAGCAAGCCTATAATTATGGATGAAACTATTACATAGAGAAGTAGAGCGGGGTATATGAGACTATATGTGAGTGTTAAATTAGGAAAGAACTTCTAGATACCATCGCCATCCTGAGATGTGGAGAAGGAGATAAAATCTTTAAAGATGTTATCAAGGTTGCTTACTAATAAAAATCCTCTTTAAAAGAGTAACGGATAATGGAGAGCAATAAGCAATAGGTTTACAAATGGTCACTATATAAAGCTATTGAGTGGGAAAAAAGTGAATGAAGAAGTCAAAAATGGAAATTATATTAATCTAAATTAAGGAATTGTAAATGAGAGAAATACTGAAATGGTAGTAGATGAAGGTTAAACACCAACTCAAGAGAAATCAGGAGTTAAAGGAAGTAAAGAAGTTGATCTAGGGACCTCTAGCAAGCATTAAGAATCCAATTAAATTCACCAAGGATCATAAAGTGTTATAATATGATTGTATACATAAGAAGCTGGTGTTGTATACGTGATATTCATGAAACCATTTGATCCATAAAGCCTTTTTATCCTTAAATATACTCCATATTTTCTTGATGAGTAGAGTCCTATTAATGTCTCAAATAGATTTTATACATAGCCTCTCATCTAGCTTTGGTATGCTTACTTGGAGATGTCCATAAACCATAAGAATTGTCTCATTATTTTGCCTAGAGTCTTAATGACATATTTAGGAAAGAAAAGATATGCAAACTAGTATATATGGAGGCGGTTAATCATAGAGTTTAATAGTTGAATCCTACCTACAAAAGATAGTGAGTAATTAGACCATAAATAATGGTTAGACATCATCTTATGATGGTCTCTTTGCTGAAATAGGAATGACAAAATAAGTGATTGGAGGCTTTATAACTTTTAGAATAGTAATTATATAGAGATAATTGGCTATATGATGTGCCCTTAATGAGAGGATTATAAGGATTTTATTCTTTTTAATAGTCATCCCTGAGATTTCCTTGAATTTTCCCAAAGTTGTAATTAGATCCTTCAAATCAACTTTGGAAAAGAGCATGAGGTCATTAGTAAAAGATTAGTTTATAATCCCCATCCTTTTACATTTGGAATGGAATTCAAAACTGCTTTCATGAGTAATTGTTGTGCCCAAAATAAGTTTTAAAAACACCTAGGCTATCTTACTCATAAGTATACGATGTAGGTATAGTTAATTACACATGGTCATCTCTTAGGAAGCTGAAATTGGTTCACTTAAAATAATCTTGAAAAAAACAAATGCAATCCTAAACATTCTATCCCAATTTGTTAAGTGAAGGCTTTAAAGAAAATCACAAAATTAAACTGAAAAGTAAACTGATTCAACCGGAAGAAAAAACAAATAGATTAATCGAAGTAGGAAACTCTTGAGAATTAATTTCACTAATTTAATCTCCTATGTATGACTAAAAGAAAATTATTGAATAATTATCTTACTAAAATTACCAATTGGGTTCTAAAATCAATTCAAATAGAAAACTAATCTAACTTTCATATTTGACAATTTTATCATCCAAATTAATTATTAAACATTACTAATAATTACCACTTAAGCTAATATATTTCTAATTCTCAACCTAAGCATCTATAGTTCCTTGTTCCAACTTCTTCTCTCGATCCTTAGTTTAATACCAAAATGATGCAAAGTTTGGTTATGCTTTTACATCCATTCAATTCAAATATTATAGCAAACATAAGACAACAACACAGTCCTTTAATCATACATATTTGACAAAAATAGCTATACCAATCCTCAAGAAAAAGAGACCAACCCATCATGGAATAAACAAGATTCATCATCTTCATATACTTTAATCTCATCTTTATCAGTATAAGAGAAGTATTAAAGCAATAAACTAAGTGAATAACCAAAATGAACTATCAAAAAAGTTAAAAGAGTTTGAATCTATCAATTAGAGAGGAGTAAGTTCGATAAAACAATAGAGAAATAATAAAAAAAAATGAGCAAACAGGTGTTCAAATAAGGGAATTGCGGTGATCTCCTGCCACTCTCAAGATTTCTGCATTGGCTCTTGCCTTTTATCTCTACCTAATTCTCACCTAGATGCTCGACTGCTGACCTGCTTCCACCTCTCTGTTTCTCTTTTTCTTTTTCCCTTCTCAGCCCACTCTTTTTCTTCGCCTCTCTTCTCCACCTCCTCTCCCTTTCGTTCTTTGTCGAGCCCCCCTTTTTAGCTATTAGTTCCAGACTTCTTTTTTTTTCTCCTTCCTTTTCTATTTATAGCACGAGTCTAAGTTTAGGGTTGTGGAGTTGTTACGTCGTCAAAACTTGCATGTGTCAAACTCAAATTGAGGGCAAAGGAGTAGTCACTAAGGTGCATAAGGTGGTCGCGGGTGTGAAAATATACCTGGTTAATTAAATTAATTCCATGCAAAAATCAAGTCCCATTTCAATCTTTCATGCATAATTCTTTTAATTTTTTATGTAAAATTCACAAGATAATCCCATTAACATTTATGCAGTATTCACACCATTTCCACTCAATTCATCTCATATTTGGAACAAAACTCAACAATTTGTAACCAATCAAGATATGAATGTAAGCAAAATCAATATAAAATACACACAACAACAATCACTAGCTTAATTAACCTATTTAGAACTTCCATTCTCAAAGTGAACAAGTATGGATACAAGGGGTCACCTTGTCTCATACATCTAGCACTCTTTATCACTTATGTTGATTCCCCATTGACAATGATATAATATGGGAAAGTTAGATACATTGTTAAATCTAGTTAATATAAGTGATCGGGAAACTAAAAGCTCTCAATAAGCTTAGACTAAATCTCCATTATATAATGTCAAAGGTTTTATAGAATTCTATTTTAAAATAAAAATCTTCCCCTAAGTTCTTTCTGTTATAACACTTGAAGAATTTTTATGTTAGAAGGATATTTCCCCTGTTTATCTTCCTTTAATGAAAGCTCTTAGAGAGGAGTCTATGTAATGAGTTAAAACAATCTTAAGCCTATTAGAGAGTAACTTAGAAAGGACTTTATATATTATATTACAATCAAAAAACAAGCATGAAACCTTCAAAATAATTAGAGGAATAAACCTTAGGAATAACAATTACAAATGTTTTATTATCTCCTTTCAGTGCTTTATATGACTGACGAACTCTAACACATCATTACTCACTAGGTTCTTTATTAAGGGCCATGGTTTTTAGGAAAAATGGGAATTAAGGCCATTTACCATTGATGTTTTATTAGGTTGAAGCTCAAAAGGGCCCTCTTAAGATTAAGAGCATTGGAGGATTCCAAAAGAAATCTCATAAGGTGAAATATGTATCTTTATAATATTCTATGAAAGGGATATTAAAAATGAGATGAAATTAGAAGAAGCATAAGTAATAGAGAAATATTGGTGGGATTCTAGCTTCAACTCCTCAAAAGTTTTGAGGAAATGATTGAGGAAATGACAAATAAATAGATACCTAATTTCATACAATTGAAAGCCCAGGATATTTACTATTAGGAATTACAATTAGTTGATGATTGTCACTAAAAAAGACAATTCACATGATCAAAACTCCCTAGAGCTAGTACATAAGGTCACCAAAATGTTAGATAGGAAGGACCAAAAATGAAGAATGAAGCACCTCTTATGGTGGAATTGGATTTGGGAGCTATAACTGACCCTAAAGGTATTGCATCGCAAGGTAGGGATAGGGTCACTAATGAAATATTTGAGGAAGACACTCCAACTAAAAGACAAGATTTAGAGATTGAAAAGAAAGAGAGAAGAAACTACCATGATGGGTATCCAATGAGAAGCAAGGTGAGCAATCTAATATATTTATTGATTCTGGAACATAAAATAAACATCATTAGGATATGTCTCATACATCTAAAAAACCAAACTTGAATCTAAATGCCTTAGTGAACAATTTCATATAGGTAGGGAATTCTTCTAGAAAAAGGTTAAGTAGGAGAAGACTTAGAGAAAAACAATTACAATATTGGTGTGGAAAGTAAGAGGGTTAAATAACTCTCTAATGCTTTAAACTCTCAAGGATGTTGCGAGGGAAAAAAAAGCCCTTGGTTATAGGGCTATTAGAAACAAAAATAAAAGTAAAAAATGTGTAGGATAACTTGAGGTTTTTGGTAACTCATTGGTCTTGCTTCTTAAATTGCATATGTAAATACAACGAGATAATTTTGATGGCCTATAACACACTTTAGGTGTAAATCTCTAACTTAATTATAACTGATCAACTTGTTCATTTCACCTGTAATGTGGAATGGCTATCAAAACCTTTTATGATTTCAATTGTATATGCATCCAAATTTGGTTGTCATAAATTAAAGTTATGAGCAAATTTAAGAGGTATGTATAGAACATTAAATAGAATCATCATAGGAGCTATGAACTGTATATTGAACTCATAAAGTAGAAGGTATAAAGGTGAATTAAAAGGGTGTCAACAATGATCTAGGACAAATGGTTGAGTAGATTGGAGTTCTAGATTTAGGATTTGTAGGTGAACTTTACAATATTTGAAAAAATAAGAGGTAAGAGGACTAGTTTATCTAGAAAAGGCTTAACAGGGCTCTTATAAATGGAGATTAGTTATGGCAATTCCCTAGTTCCTATGCTTGCTTGGGATCTTCACTTTGTTCAGACTATTTAATGGTGGAAATAAAAAAGTTAAATCCTAACCTAAACACCAAAGGTCCCTTTAGGTTTTTCAGTTACCTCTCGAGGTTGAGTGGATTTAAAGAAGTAGTCAAAGATGGGTAAGGGAAAAAAATCAAGGGCTACAAGGCTTTCTAATTAGTGAGTAATTTTTAGAGAGTTAGACAACGTATAAAGGAAGTCCAGAAGAGTAACTGTTATGACATAACATTAATGCTTCAAAAGCCAAAGAATCACTCATAAAACATCATTTTAAGAGGTATAAGGGGACCGTCACCATCAATAGCTTAGGGAATTAGAGACTAAAATTCTGAGTGATTATTAAGTTGCTTTATTAGGACACAGCTCCATGTTATGGTAGAGGGCAAAGATAGAATGATGCAGAGAAGGGGTCTATAACTAAAATTTTCCATAATGTTATCTTTTCTAAAAGGAATAGAGACAAAATAGTATCTCTTGATGATGGTAGGGGCAATATATGTAGAGACAAAGGGAAAACAGAAGAGATTGTATTGAACAATTACAAGAATCTATTGGTGAAATGTCATAACTCAGGATACTCAAAAGTAAAGCCATGAATTGTCATTTAAAACAATATGGGATGATAAATGAATTTGAAACTCATAAGTCTTTTAATTAAAGAGGAGGTAAAAGGTGCATTATTTAAATTGAATCCTAGAAAGTCTCTTAGTGCAGATGGATTTAATGCCCATTTCTTCCAATCTATTTGGCATATTATTGGGAAACTATAGGTGCAAACAATGCCATAATTCTATGTAAGTAGAAATATGAAGGAACTTAATATAACACGTATTTGCTTGATCTTTAAAACTAGAAATCCATATTCTATGAATGATTTTCTCCTTTTCTTCCTATTGTACACAGTATATAAAGTAATTTTAAAGATCATGGAAATAAAATTGAATGAGTTTGTCAAGTGCATCATAAATCATACTTAAGTGGCATTCATCTCTCGAAAACCAATTGGTGACAATATCCTCAAGGTGTTTCAACTTTTCAAAGATTATGATAAAAGATCATCAATCAAGAGTTGCTCAACGAAGATTGACATCTTTGAAGCATTTGATACCCTTAAATGGGATTACGTTAACAAATGCTTACAGGTTTTTTGGTTCCCCTCCTTGTTCATTAAATAGAATTTGGTTTTGTTTTAACTACTGAATTTATTGCTTTGGTTAATAAAGCTCCTCCTAAGATAATTTTAGGGGCTAAAGGAATTAGACAAAGCTCTCACGAGGATAATTCTACAAAACATTGAAATGGGTAATAGATTTATTTATCATCACATATATAAGGAGATGATTATAAATCATTTGGCTTTTGCTAATGATCTCATAATATATTGTGGATTTGACTCACATTCCTTTTATGTTTTAATGAATTTCTTAAGTTAATCTCTAACATATCTAGGTTGAAAGTTAATACGCAAAATAGAAAACTTTACATCTTTATTGATGTCAAAAACTCTTATAATCTTTGTTTTATTACTAGTTTGACATCTCATAATGCCCATTTTAAATAGCTTAAAGTGCCTATATCAATAAAGAAGCTAAGGTTCTCATAATGCATTTTGTTATAAATCCTTTTAAGATTAAGACCAATTCATAACAGGAAAAAAAATATATCTCCAAAGATGGTAGATTGCTTCTTATCTCATCAATCGTAAGGAATATATGTGTTCATTGGTGTGTCCACATATTCCTTTGAATACATATAATAAAGGAAATCATAACATATGTAAAGAACTTTTTATGGTCAGTAAAAAGGTGAGGATTATGAAGGAGAAAAGGTAAAATGAGGAGATTTGTATTTACCCAGATAGAAAGGGTGACTTTGATTAATTTCTCCAAAGGTACAACAATCAATTCCAATAATCGAAAGAACTTAGAGATTGCTTAATGATAATGAAGCTTTGTGGACAAAATGGATGCATGCATATTATCTTTAGTATATCAGTTTTTGCAAGTAAAAATTTCAAGGGATCAATTATGGAGTTTGATTCAATTGTTTAAGATGAGAGATTTACTTTATTAAGTGTCAAATTGGAAATGGCAAAAGTTCTAGTTTAACAATTGGTCAAACATATGTTCATTATACAAAAAAAGGGGACCTAAACCATCTGCACTTAAGTATTCCACAGAATGCAAAGGTGAAAGTTATCATTTGAAGAAGTAGTTAGGATTGCTAATTCAGGGTTCAAATTTCATCATTAATAATTTCCCCTTTTATAACCCTAACTCCCTAGAGGAAGATAGGATGATAGGATGGAGAGTTCCTCATAAAAATCTTCTAACTCTTTTTTATACAAGATATTTAGGAATCAATCATAAAAAGTATTATGTATGATCTAATATAGGCCAAAACAATAATTTTAAAGGCTTCTCTTATTTGTTGGTTAGTTACTAAACAAAGGCTAAAAACTGATTATAGGTACATTGAAAGTTAGGATCTAATACACCTCTTTTAAAAGTCCTCCTCTGAATCCATTGCTCATTTTCTCTTTCAATGCTCACACTCAAAGCCTGTTTTGGCTAGATTTTAACATCTACTAAATAAGTTTTATGGAGAAAAGGGATTAGATGAACATAATTAGATAGGCTAGTGACACTTGTAAGAGCACAAGACAAAATGGACACTTATTTAAGACAACAATGAATTGTTATAACTTCACCATATGGAAAGAAAAGAACTCCATGTTGCAAAGTCTTGTCTCTATCAATAAGCATAAACTCTCAATAAGATCATATGTAAATTAAGGAAATTCTAATTGCTCACAAAACATATCAACTTGTAAGCATTTAAATGAAAATCAGTCTATTGCAATTTGTAATTTTATTTTGTTTGGCTCTATTGTGCTCCTGTTTCAGGTGAAGACTTAAAGCTATGTTTTATCCCATCATATCAGTTTTGAAACTAAGATTTAGTCAATAAAATTATTTAAATTTTCAAAAAAATATTTTTAATAACAATTTAAATTCAAATTATTAAATTTTATTAAATAACTTCTTTGTTTTCTTACCAAAATTGTGTTACATAAATATATTAACCAGGTTAGGAGGACTATAGAATTTCAACACTAGATTAAGTATAAAAAATATTAAGAATACATGACAAAAACATAATATAGTTTAATTATTTCAACTTGAAAAAAAATTTTGTGGAGGGTTTGTATTAGTAGTCCTTTACTTGTTCATTATGGTACGAAGTAGTTGATTAGGTTATGAAATTATATCCAACAACTACTCATTTCATTATCATCATGACACCTAATCTAAAATTTCGCAGAAAAGTGAGATCTAAAAAGGTATGATAGTACGCATTATTAATCAAATAAACTTGAATAGACTTGGCTACTAATTTGTGACTCCATTAAAAAAAAATCTTCTATAAGCCCATTTCTAACCATGGAATTCAACCCGGTGGCCCATATGGCAATTCGTTTTAATGTGTACTCTCCATCTGTCGTCGCAATTAAAGCTACCAACGACCTTCCTCTGCCGATTTATTCCAAAATCGAACTTCCCATTTAATACCTGCCGTCGTCTATTTATATGTTGAAACATTAAGGTGGCACTGAACACGGACACAAGCAGCAAACAAACACGAGAGAACTAAATGGCAAAATTGCGCTCTACTACTTCATGGTTAGTAATATTGTTTGTCCAAGTTCTGATACTATCTACGAGAAATGCTCATGCCAAAATTCCTGCGATCATCGTTTTCGGAGACTCCTCTGTGGATGCTGGTAACAACAATTACATACCAACTGTTGCTAGGAGTAACTTTCAACCATATGGCCGAGACTTCGCTGGAGGGAGGCCAACGGGAAGGTTCTCCAATGGCCGAATAGCAACAGATTTCATCTCAGAGGCTTTGGGGCTGAAGCCAACTATACCCGCTTACTTGGATCCTGCTTATAACATCTCGGATTTCGCTGTTGGAGTTACTTTTGCTTCTGCTGGTACCGGCTATGACAATGCCACCTCTGATGTGCTTGTAAGTCCCCCATTATCGAGCCCAATCTTTTTTCTTTTTGGACAATTATTTCATCTCTTTGTAAGTAGACACACACACATATATGCATACACATATGCACATGGATTGTTTATCCTTTTATTAAAACTGTACTTCTACTGATGATTGGAATGTTTGTGTGTGGTTACAGCCTACCCCGTATTCTTTATTTAAGAGAACAGAAGATAGTGAAAGTGTACATGATGTCCACAACTTTTTTTTAAAAAATCATCATTGTGTATATATATTATATGCTTTGACTACTTGATTTGGTTTTTTTTTTCATTGTATGATAAGTCTGATGAATACATTATTGGCACAGTAGTCGTATATAAAAATCTCATGCAAAGGGATAAAGCCACATAATGACCAAAAAGAGTTCATTATTTGTTATGCTTGTTTTTAATTTTCCGATACATAAATATATGTACACTATTTGAAGCAAAATATAAAGAATGTCATGGTACTTTACTCCAGTACTTAACATATTCAGGGGCAAACAGTTGTTTTCCCCAAGACTAGTAAGATCCAGTGGTTGTTGTTGTACTAAGATCAGGAAGGGCTGCATCCATCATGGTTTACATGCTCAGTTGAATATCTCTGAAAGTGAAAGGACAATTTGTCAGTCTCATGCCACCAGTTATTTGTCCCTTGCAGGCTGTGATTCCTCTGTGGAAGGAAGTCGAGTACTACAAGGACTACAGGAACAAAATGAGATCCTATCTTGGAGAAACCCAAGCAAACCAAGTTATAACTGAAGCTCTTCACATGATAAGCATAGGAACAAACGATTTCCTCGAGAACTACTACGCTTTTCCAGGTCGATCTTCCCAATACACCATCAGTCAGTATCAAGACTTTCTTGCAGGAATTGCCGAAAATTTCGTCAAGGAAATTTACGGTCTTGGTGCTCGCAAAATATCCCTCGGTGGTCTCCCTCCAATGGGCTGCATGCCATTGGAGAGAAATCGAAACATGATGATTGGTCGAAATTGCGTGGAGAGCTACAACGTCGTCGCTGTGGAGTTCAATGGAAGGCTAAGTTCTGTGGTTGGGAAGCTTAGCTCGGAGCTTCCTGGGATAAAGCTAGTTTTCTCAAATCCTTATGATATTCTCATGCATATCATAAACAGGCCGTCACAGTATGGTGAGTAACTAACGAAGAAAAAATATCTATATCCATATGGGAGGTGTTTTAATGACTTTCACGCGGCTTGAGGTGTGTCTCACACTTTAGACTTTTCAACAAAACAACGTACAATTTTTAATGATCCCCACCAGAAAGTAAGTATATTAGGGTTAACAACATTAATTGAAACAAGGCTGGCTGGCTCACTTCAATGATTTTTTTTTCTTTCTTTTGGGTTACATGCTTGAATGAATTTTACTAGACAAGAAGATTAGACATAATATTGCCTGCATAAAGGATTTTTTTTTTCTATAAACAGAATTCGTATAAAAAATTAAAAAGTTATATTTCTGAATATTTTTAGTCAGCGTCATTTTTTGTAAAAATATGAATATAAAATGCTTTGTTAAGTTCAATACGAACTATTTTCCGCAAAAAGTTAAAGATACAGGATAGATAATGTAAAATTTGGATAATCTAACACTTGTATGCTAAAAACGTTTGCTTTCGTGGGTGGCAGGATTTCAGGTTGCTGGCATGGCATGTTGTGCGACGGGGATGTTTGAGATGGGTTATGCATGCAACCGGGACAGCCTATTTACCTGCACAAATGCAGACAAGTATGTCTTCTGGGATTCTTTCCATCCTACCCAGAGAACGAATCAAATTATTTCCGATTATGTGGTTAAGAATGTCCTAAACAAGCTTATGTAATGTTATCAGCACAATACTCATCGATATATCTGTGCCTCCATTAGTGAGTCCAGCGTTATAGTTAATGCATCCACTTACATAATTTATGTTTCACCAACTTTAAAAAGAGTTCCTCCTGCTCCATATGTACAAGTTTGTGCTGTATAAGCTTAAGAAGCACTTTCACTTTATTTCTTCTCTACATAAATATTAATCCAATGAATTACCATTGGGTTGGAAGAATTGGTAGTTCTCTTATTCTTTATATTATATCATTAAACATTTATCAAACATAAGCGAATATTTGTTGATACATATCAGCTTTTTTAAAGATGGCAACTGAGCCCAGTGAGAAACCGTATGTAGTTGTCGATCGTGATCATACATAACTGAATTGACATAATGGGAAAACAATCTAACCAATATTGATCTTATGCTCCATTTTAATTTAACAAGGAACCAACTTGCTTAGTAAAGCACATGTAGCAAGTATTAAGACATACTTGTACGGAAAGAGGGCAGCCTTGTAATTCATAAATTTACGTCTGCAATTTAACGCTTTATGTAATTAGCAGGAAAATATATCCACTCTGTTGACAACTACAAATTTGCATAGGAAGTTCATTATACACACCAATTTTGTCCTTGAAAAGATTCCTTAAATATTTCATATGGCTCTTTGCTATACAGTGGAAGAAGCAGAATGCATCACTATTAATACCCCTAATTTATATCATTGACACTCCAACTCCCCTTACAATAACTAATCCTCAAAACATCTTATTGTCACTCACTTTACTATTTATCCCCTGCTTTCCCTTAAAGTAAGGCACGACCTCAACTGTTCATCCTAAGTCATATAATTTTTTTTAGATGGAGAAAACATATTTAGAAATGGAATAATGCATCTCTCTAACTCTAAACATTTTATCTCTTCATACTTGTATTGATTTAGGAATCAAGATTATTTTGTTGGATGAAACTCTGATGTTTGAAAAGTCGGAAAAAAAGTTTAATTAAGTGCGAACAATATTTAATCCAAAGAGATAAGAGGATATTGACAATAAGGACTACAAGAAGCAAAAGAAACGTCTTGCCATCCAACTATTTCTTAGTAATACAAGGGTATAAAGAGCCAGGTGCAAAGGATTCAATAGTTATAAGGACATCATTGTAGGCCCCTTATACCAATTATTAGCTTATAGTGATGATTTTTGCATAATGGTAGTAGTAAATATGGATCCTAGCCAAATTGTTATGAAGTAATGGTTTCCATGCCTACAAAAAACAACCTATAAACCAATATACAAAGGATTCAATAAGACAACCTTGAAGGGATTATACTACTTCTATAAATCAATATACAAGGGATTTCATAAGACAACCTTGAAGGGATTGTAAGGCTGCTTATCCTAAAAGATTGACTATAAAATTTTGATACCTCTAAACATGTTTGTACCATCTGAGTTGTCAACTAGAGCTAATTGAAGGAAGATGGATGAGGGAGCATTGATGTTGCAAAACCAATAAGAAGAGGGAGTGATAGCAGACATGAGCACAAACTTTATAATGGGGATATAGATCTGCCTTAGCTAAATGCATTGCTAAGAAAAATGATAAAGTACTATATTTGGACAAAAAGAAAAAGGATCCCTTTAGGCCCACCCAAACTTATATTTCAAGGACTTAGACAAGAGAATATGGATAGATATATTTGAATCACCAAAACTTTGGGCAATGAAATGCTTGAGTGCTTTGTTTAAGAAGAGACAATTAGGTTAATTATTTCATAGGATTGTTAGAAAAAGCACATGAGAACATAGGAGGTAGAGGTTGCATTCTCTAGATGGGCAATATAGATACTCACCCTCAAGTCACCCTCAAGTCCTCCAAGGATAAGGTTATAAACATGATAGTCCTCCAAGGCTAATGACAAGATGAGCATGTCATAAATTAAAAAGTCCCTTATAGGCCACCTTAATGAAGTTAGCATAATGAACAAGTCAATAAAGAAAAACTGAGAAGATTTCCTTTAACATCAACCAAATAATGTTATATAATTCAAATGATAGCACCATGGTAATTTTTACAACCATATCAAACTTCTAAGTTGAAAAAGATCCCAATTGATAGTGGTTCATACTCCTTTATTTGAGTTTAGTGAGAAAAAACAAGATGAAAATCCTTTTGAAGGTGGAAGCATACCAAAGGTATGCCATAAAAATTACTAATTCTCACGTAGTGAAAAGACCTACAATATTCATTATCACTTTATGAAGACCCATGTTATTACTACTTCGAGTTATGATATTCTGTTATCGATTAACCATAACATTTCAAAGATAATATAAGGTAGAAGTAGGTAAGAGGAGTATCGATATGATAAGTTAGTGTTATATAACTTTGCTTAGGGATGAAAAAAAAACCTCATGTCTCATAAAAATTTAGGTCATAGATTATTAATATCATAATAAATAACAATAAGAGGAATCTAAAGAGGAAGTGGAGAGAATCACAATAGAAGGTTGTGTAAGCTTACAACATTTTTAAGTGGGAAGAGTAATAACCTTGAAAAGTGAAAAGGTTGGGGCATTTTTTAACAAAATAAGATCACATTATTAGGTAGGACCTTCAACATGTTGAGGATTAATCCCTCGAACATCACCCACAAGATAAAAATTGATCCTAGCAATAGTCTTATAAAGAAGAAAAAAGATTTTCATTGAGGAAAAGCAATAAGCAACAGAGGAAGAGATACAAAGGCTACAACAAACCTACTTTATTAGAGAAGTGACATATTTTTATTAGATTTTAAATGTAATTTTTATTAAGAAGATAAATAGGAAATGAAGGATATGAACCAATTTTACAGATTTTATCAAAGCATTCCTAAAGAATAGCTACCTATTACTTAGGTTTGATCATATTGTGGATGCTACATTTGGTAATTGATGGCTTATATTTATGATGTAATAGATAACACTAGAGGAGAAAGGAGACCATACTACAGATCTAGCGCATTGCTTTAACACTTTGAGAAAGTATAACCTAAGATTAAATCTTGATAAATAATTTTTAGAGTATTAATAGGAAGAATTTTAAGGTTTAGAATGACACAAAGGAGCATTAAGGTCAACTCACAGAAGATTGAAGTAATTTTCAAATTGACAAATCCCAAGTCTATAAAATATATATAATGTATAACTGAGAGAATCACTAGTTTATCAATTTTCTAATCTAAGGATGTGAATCATTATTTTCCTTTCTTCTAGATTTTGAAAAAGCCTAAATATTTCCAATAGAAGAATAATATGATTAAGCCTTTGAGCAACTAAAGAAAATTAAGCCTTTAAGCAACTAGGACCTACCTATAACAAGCCCTCGCTATTGTCCACTTTAGTCATAATTGAAGGTTTATATTTATATACTGCAATGTCTCTTGCCATTATCATTATTGATCATGTAATAGAGCAAGATAACAAAAATTCATATTTACTAAATTAGCTAGATTTGACATGAAGTATAAATATAATATAAAATTTTTTAGAAGATGACTTATGTAATATTTAGTTTAATGTGAGGGTTCAAGTCTTATTTTTAGGCCTATGTTGTAAGTACTAGATAGGCCTATATATGATAAAAAAAGATATATGAGTTTACTAGTTAGAAATGCCTAATTTTAGGGTTGTTTGAGACTTATTGGAAACTCATTGCTCACCATAGTATGGACAAAAAAGGAGGGTTGTCATAGCATATAATCCAGATAAATTTTTGGAATTAAATTACCAATGCGTTGACCAATGTGTTCATCTTTTAGTTAAAATTGAACGTATAGGAAAGGCCTAGTCCACTTTTACATATACATCCAATGTTGTGCATAAATTCAATTTTATGTATACATTCAATTTTATTTTCCAAAGAGCTACTTTGTAGAATGATTTGGCACAATAAAGAAAGTAGTAAATGATCCTTGGTTCATCATATATTATATTATATTATATAGTATAATCAACTATTGTCTATCGATATATATATATATACATATATACCTATATTTTGTTGGACCCCGAATTTTTTTAATGATGTCATTAAGCATGAATTGTGATAATTGTGTGATTATGCCTTAGTTTGACTAAATTGGGAGTATTAGTGGATATTTGAGGCTTAAGTAGTTATATTGTGGTTTAAATGAAATTAAGGGATAAAATGTGTAAGGGCATTTTAAGAAGATTGTTGGTCTTTGTATTTTCTTTAGGTTAGGGTTAAGAAGAAATTAGAAAAGAAA
>JANPWT010000004.1:26089347-26105298 GCA_024678245.1 Erythroxylum densum
TCAAGCATATTCTATCATTATAATGTTTTTATAACTCTTTTCGGACTATTGATATGAGACTAATAGAAAACTTTACAAATCTCAGTTTGCCCTTAGGTTGTGTTTAATCAAAATACGATCATTAATTAAACCTAACTATCGAATAACCTAGGATACAATCTTTAGATTCAATTTGGCAGTCACATTGTGAATTGAAAAACGATCAATATAGGCAGTAACTTCACATGTTCGGGTTATCTAACCTAAGTTATGTTGGTCCTAACGATTAACGACCGTTAGATGCTACTCACAAATATCCAAAGTAACGATTATGGATCAATAGGTTCGAAATAAAACAATCAAAATAACATATTAAGATCATTCATCCCAAAGCCAATCAAGTCAATACCAACAACACAACAATCCCAAAAAATTACAACTTTTAAATGATAAAAATTAGCTTAACCGTGACTTGGCGTCAATAATCCCATTGAACTGGCGTCGAAAAACTAGATTTCCATCTCTATTTTCATGCTCCAAGCATGAGTCATATTCCCCATGTGCTTCGGCAGTGAAGAGGAAGAATAATATTCGTATACTCCATGCCTGTTACCTTTCACACTAAGGTCTCCTACTTATTGATTTGAAAAATAAAAATGGTGGCCCACGTAGCTCCCTCTCTTCATGCCTACGCCGCAGTTCCCTCTCTTCACGCCTGCGCCCCCACTATTCTTTTGATGGGCAAATTTATATGGGGGTTTCTAGTCCATGCAACTATTCACTCCTTGTTCAGACTTCTCTCTTTTCTACCCTATGTGTTTTAATCAGAACGTACGCGTTGATGCACACAACATCTGTGTTGAACACAAATGTTGTCTGCATTTAATGCAAACATCTTCATTGAACACAGACGTTCCATCCTGCTACCTTGTGTCTTCTTTCTTGCTATTGTCGTTTTACTTGATGTGCGTTGCTCCTTGGATGTTGCGTTTTGGTCTTCCTTAGCTTCCCATTTGCGATGTCATTTTATTCTCTTGTTTCCTTCTTCTTTGTGTTCCATTTTTCTTGCCTTTTATTTTTTTCTTCTTCCTCCATGAAGGCAAGTAGATATTAATCTTTGAAAAATGACCCAAATGTAGTGCTTTCGACTCACTTTAATTTCTTTGCTTCCAAATTATACCTAAAGTCACATATGACTTAAAGTGAGTATCTTAAGCATTTCTAAGACATTAATCACTAAGTGTAGCATACCACATAAATCGAAATTGAAACACACATCAAAGACCATAAAAATTAGGCAACAAATGTGTTAATCTAAATTTAAGTTCAAAGGTAACTTGCTTAGCAAAATTAAGAAATGTAATGCATAAAGGCCTTTGGGTTAAGTCTAGTATAGCCAACTCCCTTAGTGTTCTTGGGTTTTCCATTGTTTCTTCAGATTCACGTTCTGATTCTACTTCCTTAGTTGTTCTTGCTTCCCTTTGTAACCTCCACCATGTCCTTTTGTTCTTCGAATAAAATTATATAGGTTTTCTACGAGGATATTTGATAACTAACATACATCAACACTAACAAACATTTAAAGATTAACAAATAACTAAAAGAAATGGTTATAAACAAATATATACACAAAACATTATCTAAAATCAAAACAAAAATTAAAGCACCACACTCAGTGGCGGATCCACCACTTGCCCCCACTGCCTCCAACAGATTTCTTAAAAAAAATGTACTTTTTTAAGTTTTGCCCTCACAAAAAAAAAATTACTCCTATTAAAATTTTGCCCCCATTAAAAATAAAATTTTATCTCTATTAAAATTTTGTCCCCACTTTAAAAAATTTCTGGATCCGCCCTTGACCACACTCCCCAGCAACGGCACCAAAATTTGACAACGCTTGTCGAGTGCATTGCAAAATTCACCTAACTCTTCACACTAAAAATTTGTAGCTGTGATGAGCTAGGATCACATCCACAGGGAATGTTTGGATAATTCTCGTAATGAAAATAATCGATGCAAAGGAAATAAAACAAGTGTTTTAAGTTAATGCAATTAAGAAAACCAAATATTAATTAAAATAATGCAAGCAATTTATCGAAAACAGTGAAAGATGATAAAAGTGATGAATATGTGTAAAACTCGATTCTCGAATCAATCTTGGCCTACACACGATTAAACACATTTCATAGTTATAATGTTTTCACATCTCTCTTAGGACTATTGATCGTAATAACAAGCTTAGTTAATCCCAATTTTCTCTTAAGTCGTATTTAATTAGCATAAGCTCGTTAATTAAACTTGAATAACCTAGAACATGCTCTCTAGGTTTAATTGGATAGCTGCATTACGAAATGAAAAACATATCAATCAAAGGAAACAACCACATAGGCTCGGGTCATTTAACCTAATTTAGGTTATCTCTAATGAATCGAAACCATTAGTTGCCATAAAGGAATCTAAACACAATAATTACATATTGCATTAACAATTCTAGCAATGGTTTCATACATAAACATCCTACAATAGCGAGAATAATGATCATTCGTACATGAAAACTCAAATCTATAAACATAGGATAACCTAAACAATCCATAAAGAGAGATTCAAAATTAAATAATGAAAGGATGAGCTTAACTGTGACTTGGGCGTCGATTTCACCTTCAAACTTGTGTTAGGAAGTTTAAACCTCCATCTTCTCCTTGGGTTTCTAAGATTAGAGCTCTATCGTCTCTTTTGTTCCTGAAATCCAGAAAATGAAGTCTGAATCATTTCTATTATCAAAACGATGTATTTACAACAAAAACTAGGTTTTTTGGTGAGCTAGAAAACAGTCATGGGCGTGCCTTGTAGTGTCACGGCTGTGACTATCATCCATGGGAGGCTCACGACTGTGAGCCATAATGTCATGGGCATGACATGTTATGACCTTGCATGTCTTTATTCCTTTTGGTATTTTCTTGTCTCTTCTTTATTCTAACCCTTCTCCTTCTTGTTCCATAAAGCCGATTGAGTGTGAAACTAAAGAAGATGGCTCAACGAGTTTGCTTTCAGCTCACTTTAGCTGTTATGCTTTCAAATTGTTCCTAAGATCAAATATGAATTAAATTGAGTATCTTAAACCTTTCAAAGCATTAATCACTATGTCATGAATTAAATGTATTAATAATTAAGCACATATCAAGACACTTGAAGAATCACCTTGTTGGGATTATGGTTAATGGTCTTAATTTTACATGGTTTCAGACATTGGCACAAACTTGACAAAATTATAGTTAGAATCTCCTTGTTAGGATTACGATTAACGGTCTCAATTTTACATGGATTCAGATATCTTGCACAAACTTGACAAAATTATAGTTATCTTGATCTCCTTATATATATATTAATTTAAGGGTTCAATAATGATGTGTCAGTCTAGAATTATTTAGCGACTGTCACTTGAAATTGTTACAAATACAATAACTAAGTGGTGCTAGGTTAATCACATTTTAAGACAAAGAAAAGTATCCCCCAACTAATTAGCAGAAAGATTCCCTGTCATATAATGCTGAAGACAACTTCACTGAGCAGATTTCTCCAACCGGCAGTGGGCTGCCATTCATTTTAAATATATGATCTTGATTATGGGTTACCTAGGCTAGATGTAACGAAGATTAGATTGATTCGGGTTTAAATCCTTTTAGTTCCTTGTAACACAGGAAAAACTAGATTTTGGAGATCAATCCGATTTTTCCTGTAGTTTGACGCATGAAGAAGTGACTCATCTATTGTTTCCATAATGGTTTTCTATGGTGGAGGGTATGTTTTCAGGTGCCTTGATAAGGACTGATGGTCAAGTTGCCTAATAAGGTAGTGCAGTTGTCCAATGTATCTAAAAGTCATGTTTATCACAAATAGGAACAGCAACACAAAAAAGAGGTTTGAGTCTCTTATACTAATTTCAAAGTTTATTGCTATTACGACTACTCGTGAAAAGAACTTACGAATCGCATATGATTGGTAGAATAATAGTATAGATAAAAGGAAAAGGAATACCAAACTTTCTAAGATTAAATAATTCTTATTTGATGTATTATTCGTGCTTACTTTCTACATAGAACAAATCGATACCTCTTAACCTTCATATTAGTACTAACTTGATAGGAAGCAACACATCTTTAAGCATTCTACTAAAAGCTATATCATCCTCACATAAAAAGCCGAAATGCCTTTCCCTAGTGTACAGGCTTAAGCTGTTTCAATTGGGACATTAGTTTCCACTGCTTTCATGGCTTCAAATCTTGGCTCCTTGGGCTGGAATTTCAGTCCGGCATACAACTTCATATAGTCCTGAAACACGAATTTTGGGTACACTTGTTTCTTCTCTGCTTCTGTCTCTATTAAATCTGGTGCCGGATAGATAACTGCATCACTTCCAGGGTTATAGAAAGAAGCTATTGACATCCTTGTACCATCGGTCTGAGCAATCACTCTGTGCTCCACACTCTTGTACTTGCCATTAGTAATTACCTGAAGTTACAAATTCCAAGGAGCTCAAAATGGATATCATGAAATAAGCAATATTCAATTTTGCAAGTCAGATTAAATTGGTATACCTCAAGTTGGTCACCAAGGTTGACAACAATGGAGTGGCGCATAGGGGGTACATCAATCCACTTCCCGTCTTTGAGGAGCTGAAGACCACTGACTTTATCGTCCTGGAACAGCAAGACGATGCCCCCAGCATCTGTGTGTGCCCTGAGTCCCTTGACCAGGTCTGGCTTTGGGCACGGTGGATAATTGCTGACCTTAGTACCAAAAGTTGGACCCCTGGAACCATAAAAGGCCTTCTTGAGGTAGCCCTTTTCAAGTCCAAGGTTCTCACATAACAGGTCCAGGAGCTCCTCAGCAAGTTTCTCCAACTTCAATGCAAACTCCTTCATCACCTTCCTGCAATATCATATTTTGGCACACTTTCAATAGGCGGATTAATTGAGCTTGTGATTAGAAAGAAGGGAAAAACCTAAATGAGGACATAAGTTTGAAACTGAATTGGCGTGTTTGTAACAAATGTGCTCCGTTAAGTTTCTATGTGGGCTTTTGCATGTGTACTCAAGATAAAATGAAAAAGGTAAAGTAGAGGTAATCATGGAGTAGTAAGCCACATCAAGATGGCAGATTCAGAATCAATTTACATAGATGTATATTGCCTTAAATAACTAGTAGCTTTTTGTTTTTGTTTTTAATTTTACCTGTACTCATCATCCAGATCAGGAATCTCAGCAATGTTGGACTCAGGCAGATGGCGCAGGAAGAAGGTGCTCTCCCAATCCATGTCTTTGATCTCCGTTCGGACACCCTCCAAAGCCTTACTTGCCACCAATTCCTTGAACCTCTGCTCCATACATTTCTTGTAATGCTCTTTGGTGAATCTCTCCACAGCATCCAAAAACTCGGGATCAATTCCGTGGTTCAGCAGCTAAACAAACCGATATTACAAGTTTAGCGATTAGAATCGCGGAGCAACAAAAAATAGAACATGAGCAAATGGAGACGTCTATAGAAAGCTAACAAACTATTTGAAAAGGAAGAAGTAACATTCAATATTTACCTCAAAGAAGCCCCAGTTCTCACAGGCATCTTTGATCTTTTCCATGGTGGCTGCTCTCTGCTCACCATTGAGTTTCTCCATGTTAATCACTGGAAACTCCATTTCTCTCTATATATTTCTATCTCTTTCCCTGAATGTGTGCGCGCTCTCTTCACTGACTCTTGCTCTCTCTCTCAAGAAAACCTTTGCGCTTGACGAAAATTAGAGAGACGAGATGAGCTATTTATAGAGGTTGGTCTCAAGACATAGTCAGGCAAGGTGGCGCCTAAATCCAATCGTGATTAGCGAGGAGAAAGAAAAATTGGTCTAATATACCAACTTTTTTGGTAAATAAATTTCTCTTCATTCTTAGAGAAGTTCAATTTTACCTATTGAACATGTGAATCATAGAATATCCATGTACTTCAACAAGTGCCTAGAAGGTTCAATTGTCTAGATCAAATGTTGTATTACTTGAGGCCTGCTGCAATGATTATAGTTGATAGCAGCATTATTGCGTATTAGTGGATATTGTTGCCACTTTTTTAATTTCAACAGTTTATTATACACATAATTGTTGTAACTGCAGGTTTTGCATTGATGTATTTATTTTCGACATTTGATCCTATGTAATTGGTGTTAGATTCCAATGTTTAAGTTTTAACATCTTGCTGTCAAATGGTCGTTCGCTATTGTTACTCCAATGACATACACTGCTCATTTTACGAAAGATAAAAGGAAAAAAAAAACTGTAACAGTGTAATTGTGGAGCCTAGTCATGTAACTGTGTTCGGTCGAAACAGTAATCTAGGGTATGTAAACTGAAGAGACTTGTTGCGTCTAAGACGTGTGACTTGGCAAGGATTTCGGAGAGTTGCTTGGGGTGGCAGAAAAAAGGTAAACTTCGCAGCAACGAGCAACCAAGCTTACATATCCTGAATAAGAAATTTCTTGCCAAAACGCACGTGCAATGGAAAGATCCAGACGTCAGGTTTTCGTCAGGTTTTCGTCAAGCCGTCAAGAATTCAAATTGCGGGGATAATTTGCACATGAGTAAATACTGACCCCCAACTGTTTGGTAAAATATATTCCTTTCAAATTTGGTGCGGGGGTATAAGTTGGTTGCTTTGAAGTCCATTCAACAAATAGAAATTAGGAAGCTTGCATAATCAGCACTGACAAGCTTCTTTTCTTTTGTTTTGTTTTTTCTTATTTTTCAAATTTATACTTCTAGTGTCCAAAATAACATAGAAACGTTAGATACCCTCAAATCCTTTGGTCCACCAACCCTGTACTAACCCATCTCAATCATCCCACGTTAGATATTTAATTTAGTAAAAACAAGTTATTAGAAATTTATAATTTTTTATCAAACATACAAAAGTTAAGAGTTAAGACAAAAATAACAATATGAAGAGGTTATTGTTTTAAATTAAAGAGGTGGGATTTAAGGAGAAAGTCTCCTATTATGGAAGTCAAATTGAGCATCATAACCTAAAATTTACAACTTACCCACTAAATAGAATTTTAATCAACCTTTATATGTTTCTTAATTTTTAATTAGTAAATGCTAATTTCTAAAAGATTAACATGCTAATTCACATAATGTTCAACTTCGCATATTTTTGTTCTTAATTTACATACAGTCTCTTTTTAAACTACTTAATTCTTAATAGATAATAATCTTATTTGTATAATTCTACTAATTGATAATTTGATAGGCCTTGATGTTTTTAAATATTGATAGTATTAGTACAACCTAGAAATTTTTGGCATTGTTATAGGTCAAAGAACCAAATATTTCTAGGAGACCAATTTATGCCATCTTACGTTTATATGTAAATTTACAATTCCAATTGGATGGTTGGTATGTTTCTTATATTGAAATTACAATTTCAATCCTCAACTAATTCATTTTAATTTATTAGATTCAAAGTAATTACTTAATAAATGATAAAAAAAATTGGACTGCTTTTGAATGATGCTAATAATTTATTTACTTATGATGATGTTTCAAACGAAAAATCAAATAAATAAATTATGGTTGGAGAGAAACACGAGAATTTTTAGATAAACTCTCGTTCAAAGTTTTCAATCAAACAAATCATTAGATGATACATAAGCATTTCGTTGTGCTTTTTGAGCAAGTACGAGCTCCTAAGTTGTGTCACTTCGAGCGCACGTGGGCTTCGAAAGACACAATAAATTGCTAAAGGAAAATAAGATTATTCTCATCTATATCCAGATTCATACATCGGTAACATATATATAGCCCCTATTAGACTGTACTCTCTAATCATTCTTACCATATGAATTACAATTAACTTTCCTGGTTTGCTTGATTCTTCCAACGGTTCTCCACTAATTTCTTCTTCCAGAACATTTCCTAATCATAGATGTATTCATCATTCATCCATCTAGCTGCTCTCTTTTCTCTCGTTGATCTATATGGGTTTGTCTTGGTTTGCAGCGCAATCTATGGCTCCTCAATTTGTGGAGATTGCACGGGTGATTGTATGTTAGGCGAGGATGGCATGACTGTCGTAACATCTCTATCTCCTTCAAATTCCACCTTGTCCTCGAGGTGAGACTCGATGTAATACTTTGTAATGGCCTCAACGGGTTCCCATGTTGCCTCAGTTGGACCACCATCACTCCAATAAACCAATACCTACTCTTCCTGCTTACCATTATGCAGCACTATTCTGGAGTTGTTGGGGGCAATAGGTTTTGAAATCGATTGGCCATTTAAGAACTCATTTGGCAGCTTGAGGATTTTAATTGATGTTCATTCCCTTGAAAGGGTTTAAGTAGCAAAACGTAAAACACCAAGTGCATTTTGATGGACTCGGGTAGCTATATATGATACACAACCGCTCTGATTTTCTCTACAATCTGAAACGATCCATAATAGCTGCGAGTTAACTTCTGTAAAGAGCATTTGACAAGGGAATGTTATTAGTATGGTTGTAGATTGAGCAGAACCTTGTCATCCATGTAGAATGAGACTTCTTTTAATTTGGAGTTTGCTCGTTGTGTCATTCAACATTGTGCTACCAAGAGGTTTGCTTGTAATTCACGTATGAGTTCGTCCTGATCCTGCAGCATATCATTCAAAGCTACCACCTTAGTTACATCTTTGGTATAGTGAGGAATTGTGTGTCGTGGTTGTCCATGTAATGCTTTAAAGGGTGTCATTTTATTCCCCTCGTGGTAGCTACTGTTCATGCAATATTTTTCCTAGCAAAGGAAGTCATACCATTTTGATGGTCTGGTATGAGTGAAACTCAAAGGTATTGCTCTAGTCCTCTATTCATTACCTCTGTTTGGCCATTAGTTTGGAGATGATAAGCTATGATCCTCTTGAGGATGGTGTCGTTGAGCTGAGAAAGTTCCTCCCAAAAGGTGCACATGAAAATGGGGTCTCGATTGGATAATATTGAATTGGGAAAACCATGTAACTTAACCACCATATTAACAAAAAGACTAGTATCCTTAGGTGCATCAAAGGTAATTGGTAGAGCCCTAAAATGAGTAACTTTGGTCAATCAGTTGACAACGACCGTTACTATGGTATATCCATAAGATGGGCGTAAATTTGTGATGAAATACATCGTGACATTTTCCCAAACCATCGACGGAATTGATAGTGGTTGGACTATTCTACCAGGAGGTTGTGTGGATTATGTTGTTGGTTGAAAAGTGATGCACGAAGCAATAAAGCGCTGAACTTCCTTCCACATGTGAGGCCAAAAAAGTGTGGTGAGTAGTCGAGTTAGTGTTCTTTTTACACCAAAATGTCTTGTTGTTGGCGTTGAGTGGAATTCATGCAGAATTTTGTTTTTGAGTTGTGATTGGGGGCTGATATAGTAGCAGTGGTTGTGGAATAATATGTCATCCTTTATTGTGAATGGGTTTTACAATGTGCCTTCTTTAGCTTATTTGTGTAAAATTTGTAAATCCTCTAGGTTTTGGTTTTTAGCTCAAAGGTCATCAATGAATGTTAGTATTAGCTAGTAATAAGAAATGAACAACTGTCCTTCGTTGTTGTTGCCTGTGGCGTCATTCACTAGGGAGAAGGCATCTACTACTTCATTAGCACTTCCTGGCTTATACTTGATCGTAAATTGGAATCCCATTAGCTTACAGATATAAACTGAGTGTGTATAAGCTATTACAAGAGCTCCTTGAAACTACGATGTTCAGTTTGGATAACGGAGGAATGACCTACCAAATATTGTTGCCACTTATGCATTAGTTCAACTATGGCGTAAATTTTCCAATGGTAAGTTAAGACTATTTGTAATCATGGGCCCAAATTTTTGCTAAAAAATGCCAATGGTTTAATTTCCTACATGAGAACTGCCCCATTGCCTATTAATGAGGCATCTATTTCTAGCACCAAAGGTTTATCAAAGTCGAGTAACCATAGCATTGATGCTGAGGACATTGCCTCCTTCAGAGCTTAGAAAGCGTTGTCTACACTTTTAGACCAAGCAAACCTATTCTTTTTAAGGAGGTTTGTGAGGGGAGCTGTGATGTGTACATAATGGCATACGGATCTCCAGTAATAGTTTGTTAAGCCAAGGAAACCGCGCAATTGTTTAGTTGTTGATGGCATTGGCCAATTGGTCATTATTGCCACCTTCTTGTTGTTGGCGTGGACTTTACCTTTAGAAATTATATGCCCTAAATAATTCACAGATGGCTTTCAAAACAAACATTTATTTAATTTGACATAAAAAGATTGAGCCTCTAAGGTCTCAAGGACAATGTGGAGATGCTGCATGTGGAGCTCAAATGATAAGCTGGAGATTAGAATGTCGTCAAAGAATATAAAGATGAATCGCTATAGGTATGATGCGAATAGTATATTCATTGTAGCTTGGCATGATAATGGGGCATTTGTTAATCCAAATGACATCCCAAGGAACTTGTAGTGGATTTCATATGTTCGAAACATCGTCTTATATATATCTTCATCATGCATCTGAATCTGGTGATACCTCGCGCATAAGTTCAACTTTGAGAAACATTTTGCGCCACCTAATTCATTAAAGAGTTCATCAACCATGGGGATGGGAAAATGATATCAAATAGTGACCTTATTGAGGGATTGATAGTCGATGTAGAAACGGATTGTGGGTATTTATAAGGTCTTACATTCACAAGCTTGGAATCAGGGATTAAATGAATGTGATGATCTAACTAATAACGTGGAGATGATCCTGCTGGTTGTCAAAACACGCACAATCATAGTTGTAGAACCTCCAATATTTGTTCCGGGATATCATCTAAAAATTGTACGCTCATATCTACAGTGGTAGTGTCTGAGAGGTGAAATAACTCATAGTATTCTTGGACCTCATTGGTTTCAATCAATGCTTGCAAGTGATGATGTAAAATTGGTTTGTGCTGAAGAGTGTGGTCACCTTATAATAGAATTTCTTACCCTTTCCAATTGAATTCCATTGTTAATTTGGAATAATCATGCATCACTTTACCCAAATTTTGTAACCACTAGATGTCAAGTGCAACGTTTAGTCCTTGAACTGGCAAGATGAAGAGGTCTATAATAAATTTGTGGTCTTGGAGCATAAGTGGTGTGTTTTTACAGCTCATATTGCAAGTAAGAGAGTCTTTGTTGCTAATGTATACATGGAAGGGACGTACCTTGGTGATTGGGAGCTTCAAACTCTTAATTAGAGCGGGTTGAATAAAATTGTGCATGCTTCCTCCATCAATTAAAACCTAGAATGGGCTGTCTAAGATCGATCCGGTGATACGTAAGGAACGTGGTGTCCCCTATCTCAACATTAAATTTAAGCTTGAGATGTCTCTAGTAAAAATTTTCTCCTTTGTTTCAGTATTGATGACATCCTCGTCTTATGCTTCTAATAATAGGAATTGGTTGGGACATTTATGATTCTTTGACCATTTCTGTTTACAAGTAAAACAGAGGCCATTTTTAGTTTTTTCTTGCCTTATTGCTGGCGTGATGTATTTAATGGGAAGAGATAGTAACTATGATTTGTTTGGTTGTAGAGTGGTATTCAGCTGCAGTTTTTGACATGATATTATATGGGTTGTAGAGCTAGATGCTAGGGGTTGGATTGTTGGGGAAAATGTCATTTTTGGTTGGAAAGAATAGTGGTTCGCAATTCATGTTGTAGGTTGTTTTATTGAGCCTCGACTTCCTATGTAAGTGCAAACACTTTTGTCAATGTTTGTGGTTAGGCACGTAGGACTTCTCATTGAATCACTGGTTTTAACCCTGCTATGCGCATAGAGCTCAAGGTGCTAGTACATTGGTGACATTATTTAATAGTTTTTCATGTGCACTTTGATACGCCACCATCATCATTTCTTGCATAGTTTTGGATAGATGGCCAACAAGTCTTCAAAATATGATGGATCAAAACACATTTGGACTTGTTCGATGAAATCCGACCATGACCCTAAGAGATTGTTATTCTTCATCTAACAAAACGATTCAGATGCTTCGCCTTCCATCATAAGGGATAAGGCTTGTAGTCGTTGATCTAAAGGGGTGTTGTTGTAACCAAAATATTCTTGAGCTCGAAAAATCCATCCACTGGGATCAGACCCATTGAATTTTGGGGGGTCGAATTTGAGGTAATAGGTTTTGTTGGTGCTATCCTCCATGGGTGAACATTGGTTATGGATTGGTGGCTGTTTGAAATTAAAGATGGAGGTAATGGGTATAGCAGATTATGAGGAATGCATGCTTTCAATGGTTTGCTGAAGATGTTGTGTAGTGCACTACAAGGCTTATGTACTTTGGTATGTGAAGAGGGATTATGGGTTAAGACGTTGCTGCAATGCATTAATGAAGGTTTCCCATGGTTATCAGGGTTAAAGGTATTATCAGTATTAATGTTGGTGATTGTTATGATTAGGAGTGATGGTTGAGGACAACAATGAAAGCACCAGTTGATATGTAAACATATCATTGTACTTTTCGAGCAAGTATGAGCTCCTAAGCTGTGTTAATTCGAGTGCACATGAACTCCGAAAGACACAATAGATTGCTAAAGGAAAATAAGATTATTCTCATCTATATCCAGCTTCATACAACGGAAACATATATATATAACCCCTATTGGACTTTACCTTTTAATCCTTCTTTCCATATGAATTATAATTGACTTTCCTACTTTGCTTAATTCTTCCAACGGCTTTCCACTGATTTCTCCTACCAAAATATTTCCTAATCATAGATGTAATCATCATTCATCCATCTAGCTGCTTTCTTTTATCTCATTGATCTTCATGAGTTTGTCTTGGTTTGCAGCGCAATCTGTGGCTCCTCAATTTGTGGAGATTGCATGGGTGATTGTATGTTAGACGTTGATAGTGTGATTGCCATAATATTAGAAAAATAACTTTTACTACATTTACCAAATACATCTTGTAGCACATTATTGTTGAATAACTGGAAGCTACAATAACCATAATTTTGAAGGTGATCAAGAATAAGAAATCGGATGAGAGTTTAATATCAAAGACTACAGATTGAAATAGGTCCTTTCACTACAACAAAATGACTTTTAGCTAAGTTTTTTTGGCGACGATTTGAAATTTGTTACAAAAAGTCAGCTTTTGTCGATGATTTCAAAATTCATTGCCAATAGTAAAGCTTTTTGTGAAGTTTTATAGTATTGTCACTAAATCATCACAAAAACTTGGACTTTTGGATACAAAATTTTTAAATCATTGCCAAAAGTTGATATTAAAGATTTTAAATCTTATGGATTCCTTAGGAGAGTTTTGAGGAATTTTTTGTTATAGGATTTTTAAATTTAATAATGTAAAAATATAATTTTTTTAATGTTAAGTGTTCTTAATAATCCTAAAGTTAATTATAATTGACATTTATATGATTTTTAATATTTTTCATTTGCCTTCTTTATAAATTTTTTTAAATAGCTAATGCATTCAAACTCCATAAATTTGTTTAAATCTATAAATTTATACACAAATGATTAACATAATGCAATATCTAAAATTTTAAAAAGTTTTCAAAGTTTTAGAAATATTATTAAAAAACACATAATAGGTTTTTAAATTTTGAAAAATAAATATATTTTGGATATAAAAAGATAAACATACCTAAAATTTTAATGTTAATAAGATTAAAATATCATAAATTTAAGTTAATTGTTATTCTTAATCATTAATACTTATTAACAATAAAATAATTAAACATACAAATATTGAAATATGGTAAGCAATCTAATATAATGATATATTGTAAGTAATAGAAGATTTTAATTAGAAGTTTAATAATTCTTACAGACAAAACAATAAATAAAGTTTGAGTTAATTCCTTTGATAAGGAAAAGAAATAATAATTTTTCTACAATCCAAGTGACATGAGACTCGATAGAAAAGATAAAAGAGTTCCCTATGTCTTGATTCCTAAGAGGGGTTTCGAAGACATCAATTGAAATAGTTAAAGATCTCTCCTCAGGTGTTCTTTTAATGACACCCTCTTCTAATAATTTATTGGCTTTAACTAAATTAGCAGAAGATGCAATGAATGAATTCCCAGATGCAGTATGCATCACGAAATTAAATGAACAACCTATATGATGTATTTCACCTAAGAAACAAATAGTATAGAACTTAAATAGCTAATTAACTCAAATGGTATAAGGAATCCGAATTCGAACACATACATACATGATTGAAAAATAGTTGTTTTTGGAATTGACGATTGTTTCGAAACAAAAGATTTTCCTAATTTTGTATCGACCATCGAGATATTGCCACTACCTCCATTTTCATCTATGTTCTCATAAAGATTTGAGGAAGCTTTACACAACACATAGTATATACAATCAAACATTCATCTAATAGCTTCCTCACAAAAATTGAGATACAGATAATAAAGAAAGAGAGGCAATTTGGATGATACTAAAAACCTTAAAGAAGAAGATTGGCCAAGGCATGTAAGGGTGATTAGTGTTTGATAAAGAGATTTATTGTATATCGATTTGTTCTTCATTAGGGAGAATTTTGTCATATTCCTCCTAGTAGAGTTCATTTTTTATTTCAAAAACTAGTCGCCACGTCAACATTCTGCGATGAATTAATGTTAAAAGTTTTATTTTGAAAAGTCAATTCAACATTAAATTCATTATGATTAATTAAATTTTGTTGGTAATCAAATCCCATAAATTCTCAGGGGAAGAATGAACTGATCCAAAATTGAATGGAACTTTAACATACAAATCCCAGCAATAAAAAGAAAAGGTCATTTCTTTTAAACGATGCTAAAAACAACTTTCTCCTTAGTAATTTGTTATTTATTACGATCAAAAACAACAATGGTTCAAGTCCAAAATTCGACTTGAACCAATTCTTTTTTTCTCAATACACTTGATCCTATCGACAATTACTTAGGAAAAGCTTTTGCATATTGAACACATAATACAAGACCTTAAGTTACATACATAATAAAAAAAACATGTGAAAAAGGTAAGAGAAGAAGAAGCTTACCTGGAGAATGTAGAGTGAGAGAGAGGAGGAAGATAGGAGAAGAGAACTAGCTAAATGTTGAAAACAGAATGAAGTACATAAATATACCTTGCAGAAGTAAAATACTCTAAAAGACCCTTCAACAAATAATTAGCATACTTTCCTCAAAGAAGAATGGAAGGTGGAAAAAAACGTCAACCTATACACAACCAATATAGAAACACAACTTACCATCTTCCAAACACAAACACAAACAAAAAACCATACATCATAGGCAGAACATAAAACTGACATAAACTCCAAAACGTAATGGAAAAACATAGCACAATAAAGAGGGTTCTTGAGAATAGAAAAGAAGAACAGTACTAACATAAGATATGATGCTTCTTTGATGGTGACGACCATAACATGTGAGCTACCACAATGGAGGAGATGACACTTCTTCGACTGTGAACTAAAAGAAAATACAACGACTAACATGAAAATGAAAAGAGTTTAATTTTGGTGTTAATAACCTAGTAGAAATTGACGTTGTTTATTTTTAAGCAAAACATCTTTATTTTATGGGTTATTAAACAAAAATGACATGTTTTTTATTAACTCGGAAGAAATATACCATTGGGCAACTATTTAGAAAATCATCATCAAATAGTGGCCTATTATAATTATTATCTATACATTCATACAACATTATATTAATTACCATATATAATTATATTTATTGAAATATAATTAAAAATAATTTGCACTATAGTAGAAAATAAAAATCAATATTAAAAATTAATAGCATATTTTAAAAATTAAAATTAATATTATTTACAATGATTGTAAGTCTAAAAATGAATTCAGTTAACAACAAGTGCTTTTGTTTGGGCGAGAGAGGATGTAGCATCCCACTC
>JANPWT010000004.1:26246906-26261129 GCA_024678245.1 Erythroxylum densum
GTCCGGGTTTCAGAACATTGGCTGTTTCTATAACAAATCCGTCAACTTTTTTAGAAGTGACAAATTTTTAAGAATTTTGAAACACATGGGCTTATTCTGAAATGGGGCAAACTAAGTGCTACCATTTATAAGGTACAACGAGTCCATAATTAGATGTTGATGCATCACAACCCCCCACCAGTTATTTCTCAAGTTGTGAACTACAGGTTGAATTGTAATCAATGACAATCCTTAAATTTCAAAAAGAAAAGAGCTTTTGATTAATGCTCTGGGAAGTTGGGTGTCTAAAGTTGGAGATAGTTGAGGTTACCGTGAGATTTTAGGTTAGATCATTGCGAACATTAAATAAGATTAGCAACAACACTTGCAGCACAAAATTTACATTTTGGCCAGTAGAATACTCCGGCTGTGTTGGACTACGATATTGTAGCTCTAGTGGTTGCAACACTTAGTCAAAAGCGTAAAATCATGTAGCCGACGATTATAAAAATGTGCTTTCTGGAATTTCAACAGAGAGCACTGCTGCTGTCATATAATAATATTCAAACAGTTTTGGTCCGATTAATATTCATACTAGCAGAATTAAGGTATTTTGATAAACTAGTGGAGCAACAAGATGCACATAGAAAGCACAGGTTGTTGTTCCGTTCTTCTAAAGGCACTTCTCAACTTGATGCATATGTCCCTGACGAAGATGCATTGGATAGTCTTTTCAAAAAGGACGCAACATCTTCTGATGATACGAGCAAATATCGTGCATTCGTACAGGTTCTTCCAACAGCACACGAGAAGTAATTATCTCCCTTGAGATCAAGCACATTGAAAGATGTCTTTTCTGGTGAGGATGATGGTTTTCTCCCACTTCTGCAGTTATGATTATTTGTCTTCATCTCAGTATTTGGTAGAGGACGTTGTGACTTACTCTGGGATGATTTTGACCCAGTCCTACCAACCGGAAGCTTCAAAGGTCTTCTTTCCCCAGGTAACTTCAGTCCATCTGTTTGTTTGGCTCTTATTATCCCAAAGCCATCAGAAGGAAGCTCTGGCTCAAAAAATGTATATATATCTTCATCCTGAAGAAGTAAAGAAAACCTATTACAATCTATGACAAAGTGAGACGCCAAAAATTGAAGGGATAAGATAGGATCTGTGACAGTGACATGTCAACAATTGAAGGGATAATGTATCAAGCCTAAGGGAGCACATGTTTGTATCTTAAGCCTAAGGGAGCACATGTTTGTATCTTTTATGTGATTGTCAAATAACTTGAAGGTGGTGCACTGTTCACAAACAATTAAAATTCTTTAAGCTTAATTGGGACTTGCCAACAAAGTGAATTCCAGTAGAAACATATGTACTCTATTTGGGAAGCAAATATGGTCGCACTGCTGTTGCTTGATTTTGGGTTATTCAGGCAACTACAAATGATTGAACATTATTTTTTCTTGGAAATATTACTATTGTCCCAATGTAAGGTCTGTTGATATTTTATTCTAAGTGGCAATAATTCAATGAATCTTGGACATAGTCCACAAAAGCCTACAAATTACCTTTCATAGATCATTGCAGTTGATAAATCAAGCAAGTTGAAAAGAGTTACACTGCTATGAAGTATGATTCAGGTTACCTTTCCCAGAAAATGTCCAATACAAAGGACGTAATCAATTGGTGTGGTCATGGATTTGCTGTGAACTATCTCCCCAAGGATTCTATCAATAAAAGCACCCTGAATAGACAAGGACCTATTAAAAATAGATAAGAACCATAATAAATAAATAAAAATTCTACAATTTCAAGTTTGCCGTGAGCTTTTGAAATAGAAAATAACTAGTTACCTTTGTAACACCAACTGCTCGAACTTCAACTGAACGGCTACCTTGTACCACATCAACAGATGCATTAGAAATTGGACCTGTCCAGAGATGCTGCAGCATATCTCTTGCTTGAAGTCTTCCAAATTCAACATCTACAGCAGCAAAAAGATGTAAACAACCACAAATGGAAGGACAACCTCAGTTGACACTAATAAAACCATGTACTAGCCTAAATTCCAGAAGAAACAGCACCTGCATATTTGTAGTTCCACACAAGTGAAGTTTCACGCTGCTCAAAATGTGATCGGGGAGTCCTCTCTGTGAAATACTCAAAAACATGCTGAAAACACAAGCCAAAGAGGCATATGATTCTTTAGTAGATAGTGATCAGCAATTGCAAAATCCAAACTCAACACAAGTAACTTCAGCACCTTCACACTGTCCACCCATTCCAGATTTGAGTGGTCTGGCATTGTTGTCATCCATGTTCCGACTGTATTGCGTAAAAACATTCCATGTTCAGCTGCCAACCACATTTCATAATCCCCAAAGTTCTGTGGATGAGAAAAGCTTGATTACAATATAAACATAATAGGTTTAGAAGGAATCAACCATAGAATTAGGTCAAATACAGCATCCAAAGTGCTTCTATCACTCCCACTGAGCACAACAATGGTGGTATTTGAATCCCTGCAAAGTGCTTTTAATGTTTCTCTCAACTCAGGGTGCAACTTAAGTTCCATTTCTTTAATTTGATCACCTCTTCTCCCAGGTGTGTCCACTGGTTCGGTTAATGTTGCATTAAATCCCTGCAGTTTAAACAGCAAAATACATGGAACAATAATGAAATACAGTCTTAGAACCAACGAAACCACGCATGCTAGACATGTCAACCCCTGGTTCCTTTTAACATAGAAAGGTCATCAGAAATATCTTGTATGGCAAATAGCAACCACAAAGGGGTTCCAACTAAACAAGTCAAACAGAGCATACCAGTATAAGCAATCGATTATTAGACTGTAAAAATCGTGTAACTGCATCTTCTTCTGGAAGTGGTGGTGGGACTTGTTTGGTCCTTAATTGTGCTTCAACAACTGTGTCATTCAGTTCACTGGGAAGTAATAAAAATGTGAAATGAAAATTCAGATAGCAGAGGGCATTAATAACAACAATAAACAAACAGATGGAACCCACTCTAAACATAATTCTGCACTACAAAATTATGGAGAATCCTAGAGCCATCAGCAAATGTACAGCTTGATGCATTTAGGCTTGGGTCACATGTAAAGGAACATAATTTTATAAAAACGTAGCATTTAACCTGTGTTCTTATTTCCAAGTATACCCCTTCATTGCATTATACAGATACGGAATGTCACAGAACTCTTAATAAAACAAAGTAATTTAAACAATTCTTGAGTGAATCTGGCTCCTTTATGTCAAATTAAATAACCAAGAAACAGCAACCAAAAATCCACATAACAAATAACTATTTCAGGCAGGGTGAACAACACTGGTCCAGACTAAACTTGCAACTCTCTTCAGCTTTTTCATGAAACACCTCAGCAAGTTCTTCAACATAACTAATGCAGAGGTGATTCAGATTATTGTTTGACACATGGATGAAAAATGATAGGAGTGTATTACTGTAAACTACATTAGTTGGACATCAGAAACGAGATTACTCCTCTGAACAAAATTACCAATTGCAACATACTGGCATGGAAGATATTTCTGCTTAAAAGATTCATATAAAGCTGCAAACACTGTAAACATGCCAACCATATTAGTTATCCTCACCATGTCTCAGGCTTCTTAGTTGGTGAGGAGATCAAAAGACCTAAAATTTTATATTATATTGCTTTATCTTTTAACAAGGGATGGGAAACAAAAACAGATTCATATGGATATGCCAAGGAAAATAAGCTTACAAAAAAAGAGTAAGAAGTACACCTTTTAAATTAAAGCTATTCATCATACCTCACAAAAGTTTCTGCCCATTCTTGAGCTGTGTGGGTAGTGACGTGTCGAAAATTATGTCGATGTCGCTTCTCTCTTTCTTCTGCTGACATAGTCAAAGCCTGGCGTATTGAATCAGCAACTTCACTAATGTTCCAAGGATTCACAAGGATTGCTCCAGCACCCAATGACTGTGCGGCACCAGCAAACTATAGAGAACACAAAGCAAACTAAATGTCAAAAGGTCAACACGATCCATTATTGTGAAGATAATCCAGGACCACAAATCTTCCTACATAGGTAATAAAAGAGCAATTAAAACAAAATAAGAAAGAACATTTCAGATAATAAACATTACAAATATACAATATTCTGAGTACTACAAGGGCAACAGATAGAAATAACAATGACGATATTAAAATGGGAGGAAAGCAAATCTTGTTTTTAGAAGTCCAGAACATAACTTTTGCTTCATGATCTTAGGAAAAAATTATACAAACCAAATAAAACAAATTGCAAAACCAATTTATTTAGCCTCTAACTACAAGAACATGGCACTTCAGCGCCAACTATAAGTGATATGAATATGTGAAATATGATATAAAAAGGTGGCAATCTAGATTTTTCACAAAAGAAAGTCAAGACCAGACCAACTTATATGGTCTATGAGGTTATGCAGCATAAGTTTTAAGCACTTGGGATCACTTGTTCCTCATTTTTATGTCATATCAGTAAAGAGGATAAATATGTTAATGATTTCATTTTCACTTGACAATGACATACAAACAAATGTCAAAATTAAGCTTATTATCCATCATTTACGTCCACCAAAATATCTGATGCTTGCAAGATTCAACAAGAATGATTAGATAATATGACCTGAAGATTGCTATCTTCGATACTTTATACATTGTAGAGGGATGATAAGACTCTAGGTAGTGGTGTTGCATCAGGATCAGTTAGATTAAAAATCATGTATTTTTAGTAACTTATATTTACCTCGCTGAGAATGAGAACACCTTTCTTTGAATCTTGGCAAGCAACAAACTCATAACTGACAAGATTCATTCCATCCCTCAAGGAAGTTACTAGTGCTACATCTGTAGAGACCATATGGAAAAGAGAATTATGTGCAAAACACCAACTATTATTAAACAAGACATGCTTTCTGAAACCTTCATGCAATAATCTATGCAAACTATTAACTCTATTCATCAAGGGTAAGATTTAGTTCTGTCAAAATTTTTCTTGTAACCACATATTTAAGCCAGTGGCAGTACCTAATAGGAATTCTTTTTTCTTTCTTTGATCATATTATGAGCACTAAAACAACAACAACGTCCCAATAGAAATTCTGCTGAGATGCAAAGTTTAGGAAGATCCCGATGTACAAAACCTTACTCCTAACTAGTAAAGCAATTGTTTTCAATAAACCCAAGGCAAAAAAAAGTCTTTGAAAAAATGGGTTTGAAGAAAACAAGAACCAAAAACATAAACAAATAACTACATAAAAATCAAAATCAAAATTCAAGTAAATAAAGATAAAATAAATATAAAAATAAAACTAAGTAAATAAATAAATATACAAGAAAAAAGACAAATAAATAAATAAAACAAATAGGCAATTGAAAGAAAAATATGAGCTAGAAATATGAGTGCCACATATTAGCTATGCCTGCACAATTTTGAAGAGGTATTGCATGTTTGTTCCATATAATAAGTTAACCTCTAAGCGTTTTGAAGTAAGAAATATATACAACCACTATCTTTGATATTATGTTTGACATCGTAACTCCTCCAGTCAACTCGTTTTCTCATCAAGATTCCACTTAGTTAACTTCGAAGTACATAATTTAACAGAACTGATTGTCCCAATATTTCAAATTACAGAACTGTAAAGAAGCATTATTTATCTTGACAGATCACAAGAAAACTTCTAATCAAGAAGTCATTTAACTAAGAAGTTTTTGAGAATGAAGATAGTACCAGTAACTGCATATAATGCACATAATGCAGGAAAGTCCAAAGAGCGATCCTGTAACGGAAAAGGACATGCTTTAGGAACTTCCTATTGCCATTGAGTAATAAAGGAAGAGTAATAAGTCATTAGTAACTGTATCAAAAGATCTCTGTTTCAATCACAAAATAAAACTCCTAATCTTGGTTATATCTGCAGTACCAAGAATCACACAGAATGAGCATTAAGCACATAAATGGCTTGTACATTAACGCTTTTTTGTCCATAATATCTAGAGAAAAATAATAGTTATGTGACTAAGTACTTACAGGAAAAGATAGAGTCAAGATGTTAAACAACCACTGCACTATTGCAAGGAGGTACAATTAGCTTAAGAATATGAGGAATGAATTAGAGAATAGAAATTTAAGTAAATGGCCAGGCTAAAATTAGTATAAATTTTTAGAAAGAGACCACTTTGCTATTTCTCACTCACTTTGGAATTGGAAAATTAGGATTACAGAGAAGATGCCCCTTCTCATTGCTAACAAACTTTGAAAAGCTCAAAATATGTAATTTTGGTTTGACAGATACTTTCTGAAACATGTGAAGTATCTGGAAGACCAGATTGATCTACTTATGGTCTGGTATTAAGCCGCAATAAATATGATAAGAGCAACACAAAGGTCAGGAACAATAATCCAACAAATGGATTGGAGTTCGATCACACATTAAACTACTTTCAGAGGAGCTTCCTAAAATAGAAAATATGTCCAGAGACTCCAACAACTTTAAGTTTATTTACTAAAATTTCTCAATAGAAAAGTCAATTCCCTTAGCTCTTGTCAGTTGCATGAAATGTTTGATTATGTTGAAGCCAGGAATCTTTGTTAGATTATTAGAGTTCTTGATGCAATATGATATATAAACCTACTGCTTAGTTATGGCTCACATTTTACAAAAGACTTCAATAACAAGGGTGGGGGTTATCGTCAGGAGGGAAAATTTTGTTCATAAGCATTGCACATGCCCATCAACTTGCAATGCTTTATAAACTTCAACACTCAACAAGTATCTATTCTTAGCCTAAATCTCCCTCAACTTTCTTGACAAAAATAATAGCAGTTCAATCATGTCCAATGAATTCCAACCCAATAAAAACATTGAAATTTTGTATTCTAATAAAGGAGATACACAGATGAAACAGTAGAAAACCACTACTTAGGGTTCATTCGATATGGGAAATACCATGCTTAATGGAGAAAAACTTCATCACTTGGGATGTTAGAAATAAATAAAAAAATGAATGTTAGTTTGATATGTAATCTCTAGTCCGGAACGTCTTCACGAAAAACTAAAAATATACATTGACAACAAAATGCATTTTCTCATCCACTTATCCAAAAAATCACTATGTTACATTAATATTCTATTATACTATCCACAAGAAAAATTGCATATTAATGATAGACAAGCACACCTTATCCCCAATATTACGAGCACTAAAGATATAAATCATTTAACATGACAGAGAAGACTAAAATCTTCCTTAATATATTTAGATTTTTCATACAAATTATAAATATTTTAAGGAAGACCCATATTTTTCACAAGTGTTTATTTATCTATTTTAAATATAATATAAATATGCATCAATGCATCAATCTTCTATTATTATTTACATTGAACACCCTATTTAAATATTTCAATTTCTCCCATATCGAATTAAACTTTTTACTTGAGTTCATAAACTACAATTCCTTATAAATTGCAAGACACCTTAAAGTTTTATGGCCAAGAAGATAATTGTCTATGAAAGGCAAATAACCAAATTCAAGTTAAGATGATAAAGACCAGATGATGTATAGGGACAGCAGTCAATGTTCCAAATCTTCCATTAATGCGCCCAACAATTTCATGAACCTGGCTCGTAAGTTTTTGATCTGCATGATAAACAATATATCAATATATATATATATACATATATATCATTCAGTATAAGACAGTTTACTAGATGAATAATGCTAAGAATTCTATTATCATTGCCCTTATATTCTAAGAAAGAATTCAAGTAAAAGGATAACAAGAAATCAAAATGTTGGTGGAAGATACCAAGATACAAAAATGATAATGTAGCTTAGAATAATAGCCTTGAAAAGAGCAGGAATTAAAGGGATAAATTGGAACCTTCTCAATAAATGTTAGTGCTCACAAAGAATGATGAGTTCAAAGATCCCTACTGCCCACCAAGGACACATTTTCTTAGGAGCTGAGAATTTTTTGCAAACTAGCCACACCTCCAAAGATCTTATATAATCGAACATTCTAATGAAGGGCTTATCTTCCACAATCAACCCATAAGAAAGAGATATTAAACTATTGAAGTTGAAAGACCTGTCTGCTAGAAACTGAAAATAAGACTCCTAAAATATTCATTATCTAGAAGACAAGCTAGAAAGGCCAGCCAACGCTTGAAATACACGACTTTGTTGCACTAATAACTTTCACTTGCATTATGGTCTATCATTCGTCTCAGCTCCTCTACATTATACGAAAAACTGCGTGTGTTTCAGTAAAGCATTGTCATCTCTATCATAGCAGTTTTAACTCAAGTAATATGACCTAAATTCCAAGTCCCACTATGTCTATTATAGCCTCTATTATTTATGTACACCTGAACCATCTAGACTGGACAACAGAATCGTTCTTATTTCAATGAGAAAACACAAGCCATTCAGATTAATTAGGAAAGCAAGTTGAAAATCCTTGGTCTAAAATTAACAAATGAGCAACTCTATGATAACAGTGCAAAGAATATTAGGAAGCCTACACTCGGGAACATCAGTTCTTGTTGGCACAGCAATTTGCAGAAGTACAACTTTATCACGCCAGTAAGAGTTTTCCTCCAGAAACTTTTCAAATGCAAGAATTTTCTGTGGAATTCCCTTTATCATATCAAGACGATCAACACCTAACATTACCTTCAAGAGAAATACAAGCAAAAAATGAGAATTCAACATAAGCGTGGGAGATCAAGCAATGCAAATGATGCAGCCTTTTCGTAAAGTAAAGACAATATGCAATCTAGGGTTACTAGATAAAACAGCAATAGAGTAAATATTAAAGTAAGTAAACTGTAGACCTATTTGTTAAAATTTAGCAAGGCGCAAGCAACAAAAGCAGTATTTTATATGCATTCAGCTTAAGCAGAACAAAGTCAAACATATACATACAACTTAAACATGCTTCAACCAACAATTAGTGAGAGTGGAACCTACAAACATTCACTAAGTACTGTAGTCAAAGACAACACGTTCACTTACATCAACAACTGAGGAAATATATCATTCAGAATCTCTTAAACGTTTATAAAAACCACTTGTGAGGTGAAACATTCACGAGCTTAAATTTTGAATCTTGCTAGGAATCTTTCGTCAAAAGATAAAACAGATTCAAGATAGAGCTACTACAAACACAGAAGGCAGAACACCATTATTATGTCATAGGCATAATGCCACTTCAAGCAACAAAAGTACTAATACATGACAAGAGAAGGAAAATCACATATTAGCATGTCATTATATGATGTCATTTAGTATGGGCTATTCACAAAGTATCTGAGGTTCACATTGTAAATATTTTTCCTTGACTAGAATCACTTTTACAAGATCAAATGGTTAGAAAACTTCAGCTGTCCTCCAAAGTATTTCTTTTTTTTTGGTGTGGAAATGAAACTGTCCTGCAAAGTCTTATCATACTATAGTCTTCTTTTTATTTAGCAGAACCTACAATCTTTTTTGGCTCTTTTTTTGTCAATTTAACAGTATGAAGCTCTTTTATACAAATCACACAAACCCCGTGGAGGGGTCAATGATTAACACAAAGAACTGCTTTCTTTTCCTGACAACAAATAGTAACGGTAGCTCAAACATTTAACTCTTTATGAAAGTTGGCCTTTGAATATGAAATGCTTTACCTTTCTTCCAGCAAATCTTTCTTTCAATTCTTTGATGTGGTCCTGTACTGAAGATAGCTCAAGTGCCCCTATGAATCTGTCTGAGTCAATTCCTATAGGAAACTGATGTACAGAGATTAATTGGGAATATAAATAAAGTAATGGCAGGATGTTAACTATCTTGATATAATATGTTCAGATGTTTACATCCTTCAGAAAACGCTAACACAATTGATTTAAAAAGAGGACATAATCATATTAACAATTTTATTCAAACATACTGCAGCAACTCGTGTCAACCTTCCTTGATCCTCAACTCCTTCAGGTGTTCCCTCAAGGCCTAGAATGCGGGTACAAGCACTGACAAAATGCCTTGCATAGTCATATGTATGAAACCTGTATAGTGTTGCAAGTGAAGGAAAGGTTGAAGTTTAGGATACAGAATAACTTTCTCTGACAATAAAATGAGAAAAATGAAAGAATTTAAAGAGTGCAAAATCATCAAACAAGGAAATTGAGTTGCAAGGACAATGTTCACAACTTAATTACTATTTATCAGCTAGTTGATCTGAACTATTGTCTGACAACATGTAAAAATTGTAGTAGCGTCACTATAACATCCAAAAAATCAAGTATTGCAAGCCACAAACAAGACAGGATAAAACATAGATTGAAATTTTCTAAATCCTGAAGCACCTTTCTAATGAAAAATCAAAGCACTAGTTATTTTTTTATTAATAGTAGAACAGGAAAAACAACAAATATTTCATTCCTGTGGTGTTAAACTAAGATGTGTAAACGTGCAAAGAGATGAGAATATTCCTTTTACTGGTGTATGGTTAGATTGCTCCAGAATTCATGTTTAAGTCACTATGTGCTGCTCCCTTAAATCTCATGTTATACCATAATATTCCAAGTAATGCAAGAAAGCATAATAAAATATGAACCGGAACACCCTAATCACAATATAAACAGCACAAATCAAAAGTACTTCCTGGAGAAGTACACATAGTAGCATAAGTTTGATAATTCTTCAGTTATCCATCACATAATAAGGACCAAAATGGTAAGGGAGAAGCATTTTCCTACAATATGGAAGAATTAGTGAAACAAATGAATCTCACCCAACCAGATCAGCAGCAAGAACTGAACGCAATAGCTCTGAACGAGATGGCAGTGTTCTGTGGATTTCAGAAGAAGGAAATGGTGTGTGGAGAAACCAACCCACTTTCATATTGATATTGTGTTCTTTTAGGCATTTTGGTAGGAACATTAGATGATAATCATGGCACCAGACTACATCACCTTCTTCATAGTGCTTGTTCACCACGTCAGCAAACATCTGATTAGCCTTCTTATATGCAGCAAATTGAGACTGAAAACTTCGGGTTGTGGCCAAGCGATCTTCTTGTGGAAGCCCAAGGTAATGAAAAAGAGGCCACAATATATTGTTGCAGTAGCCATTATAATATTGGTGAACAATCTCTTCATCCAGGAATACGGGTATGCATCTCTAAAATAATCGGGGGACAAGAGACAACAGAAACATAAAATTAACTTCAATAAGTACCGAGTCATTAAAATAAATTTTAGAAAAAAGGCTGAAATACATGAAAAAGAAAAGGGAAAAAGAGTTGAGAACTTGCCTTCTCAGCCAAAGCTTTGGTCAATGCCTTCTGGCCAATCTCATCTGGCACATTTACTCCGGCCCAGCCTATCCATCTTGCCTCAAACTCTTTCACACCTTTGATGACATCAAAAAGTTCTTCAGTGGAAGGAAAACATGTAAAATTGTACCCAAAGAAAATGTGTGTGTGTGTGTGAGAAAGACAGAGAGACAGAGTCGTATAAATCACGAATAAGTAACACACACTTAAAATCAATAATTCAAATTAACTGAACCATGTGGTAGTTTGTAGGGTCAACAATTTTATACATTTTTTGGATCTATAAACCTAACAAGGGCCACAATCTTCATCAGGAAGTTCAGTAACCAACCTTTTTGCCAAGCAAAACGATAGAATTTTATTAAAAAGAAAAACAATGAAAAACGAAAAGAGATCTAAACAAGTTACCTAGAAGAGCACTGACTAAGCCTCCAGCACTTATCTCTAAAGACCATGATTCTTCTCCTCTTCTAACTGCAGAGACAGGCAGTCTATTAGCAACAACCAATAGCCTTTGTCTCAGAGGCAATCCGTCCTGCTTTTCACATCCTTCTGGATTTTCCCTTACAGCTGCAGCAGCTGCTTCCAAGTATTGTTCAACATAGGAATTGTTGTTATAGTGGTCAACGTCTCTCGACCTGAAGCCATTTTCCAAAGGTTCAGCCCCTCCATGGCTATCAGTCGCCTCATTGGAATGGTAACCTCTGTTAATTTTCCTTAGGTTCCTTTCTCGCACGAGCCTTGCAACACGATCTGAGCCACCGTTGTACTGGTTTCCAGGCATGCGCTCACTCTAGAAGCACCAATTTTCCTCTTCGAGAGTTGGATGCTCTTAAAAGAATTCTGTGTCATACATTTTGTTTCACGTCAGTACCTTTACGGGTCAATAAACACTCTAGGCCACGACAAACACTCAATCTTTCAATTCAGTGATTATAAACTGCTGTACTATGACAATACATAATCATCAGTGAATTATTAAGAATGATGAAGCATCTTCAGTATGTTCATCAAATAGAAAAAGGGTAACGAAGAGAATGGGATCCGCAGAATTGTAGAAGGGAACAAAAAGAAATGGGGTCTACAGAAAATCCTGCCTATATAAGCCCGCATTAGAAGTGACTCAAACATGAGAAAGCCATCAACAAGCACTACAGGTGTGAGGAGGAAAAGCTCTGCTGCTTCTCTTGATCGAAAGAAAATGGAAAAAAAAAAAAACTATCCACACATTGCATGAAAGAGAACACTTGTAGACATGGAACTGAAACACCGACCGAGTTAAGGTTAAGGAAGCCGAAATCTGAGAAAAGCAAAAAAGGTACAAGTTTGAAAGAAAGAAACGCACTACAAGAAAAAGGTCACAAGACTTAGCGTAAACGCGAGACCCGTGAAGCGGAAAAGCATAATTTTTAGGGAAATGAGGGAGGGGGGGCCTAGGCTACCTTTTCCCCTGAGGCTGAAAATGAAATTCGATTGAATAAAGAAATGGGGAAACAAGTGACTGAGACAGAGAGGGTTTTAAGTTTTAACTTTTAAAGAAAAGGGAAAAGAATAAAGAGCGCCAGACAGATCAGGGGAGGAGGGAATCTACTAGGTTGGTATAGGTGACGCATACTTTCGTCGCTTAATCAAGAGGTTTCGGATTTGATCCTTGCTCTTAGAAATGTAGCAAACTCTTGGGCTAGCAGCAGCTCTCGCAAGAGATGTATTAGTATCGCGAAGGGGGATTAGTTACTGGCTTCGACCCATAGACACCTCATTTGAGGACAAAAAAAAAGAAGAGGAGGGAGTAGGGGGACCCCGTGTAAGCTTTATAAAATACACATGGCCGCATAGCCATGCAGGTAATTCCGATCCCAAACTATGGACTAATAAAAAAGTAAATAAACAAAAAGGTTTGGGTGATATTGATATGGGAGTTTTATTCTCAAGTTTAATTATATCAATTCTAATAAATTAATGATTTCTTCTCTTTTTCTTATTCTTGATTGTACTAATTTTCTACCTATTGTTTATATTTTATTTCTTATTGCATACAGCCGCGATAAAATTAACATTCCTGCATCAAAATTAGAAGGAGATATTATAATTGTTAGCCTAAACATGAAAATTGAAAATAAAATGCAAGGGAGTGAGTGTGAGCAATTAAATAAAATCTTAATGTCATAATTTAATACTATACTTCGGAGTACTTCTATAATCTTAAAAACCTTTCCAAATTGTGGAACCATTCAGAATAGGAATAAAATATGAAAATGAAATAAAATAGAACTTAGAATCGCACTAAAGAAGCAGATGAGAAGAAAAATGAAGGAATAAATTCCCCTCGAACGTGATGGCACCAAAACTAAACCAAATCAATCTTTATAATCCACTGGAAAACATACACAGAAAAGTGGAGATTTACATTGTATAGGTGAGTTAATAAGGGACTCTTTTAATTTAAATGAGGTCGCATGTTCAAATCGTCTTTATGTATGCAGTCGTTTTAAACTTGAGGCCAAAGCTTTGCTTCTTGCAAGAAACTTACCTGACTCGAACGAAGATTAGTCTAAAATAAATGGTTTAAAAATATCTTCTCATAATTAGGACCATCCTAAAATACTTCGTAGAAAAGAAAAAAAAAGTGAAGATGATGAATTATAACTTTAGAATCTCTCTTGTTTTCAAGATATCCCAGTCTCTATCTGAGGGAGTGTAGCTAAAGTGTGCTTTTAAGTGTGCATAAGCCAACAATAGTTTAATCGCTTTGCTGTCAGGCTCCTGATTCAAAAGAATGTACATATGCATATGGCCTGTTTGGCAATCAGCTGATAGCTGATAGCTGATAGCTGATTCTATCAGCTGTTAGCTGATAGCTGATTATATCAG
>JANPWT010000004.1:26380562-26392578 GCA_024678245.1 Erythroxylum densum
GAGGAAACAAAGTATGTAGACTAAGAAAATCTCTATATGGACTGAAGCAATCACCACGAGCTTGGTTCGAGAGATTTGCCAAAGTCCTTAAAAACAGAAGGATACACATAAGCACAATCAGATCATAGAATGTTTTTCAGAAGTAGAGAAGGTAAGAAGACAATTTTGATTGTGTATGTTGATGATCTTATCTTAACTGGTGATGATGCAGAGGAAATCACAAGACTTAAGACAGCTTTGAAGAAAGAATTTGAAGTTAAAGGCTTGGGAGAAATGAAGTGTTTTCTGGGCATGGAAGTAGCAAGATCACAGAAGGGAGTTTACATCTCACAAAGAAAGTACATTCTTGATCTCTTAAGAGAGACTGGAGTGTTAACAGTACAAAATTTGGGGATGAAGATGATAAACTTGTCAATCGTGAAGAGTATCAAACACTAGTGGGAAGACTAATTTATTTGTCTCATACTAGACCAGATATTGCTTTTGTCGTGAGTGTTGTTAGTTGCTATATGCATGCACCAAGGAGAAAGCATTTGGAGGCAGTCTATAAGATCCTACAGTATCTAAAAGGTACTCCAGGAAAAGGGTTGCTAATCAAGAAAGGAAATCAAAGAACAATTAAAACATATACTAATTCAGATTGGGCAAGTTCAAAAGAGGATAGACGATCAACCATTGGATATTGTACTTTTGTGTGGGGAAATTTTGTTACTTGGAAAAGTAAGAAGCAAAAGGTGCTAGCCAAGAGTAGTGCTAAAGCTAAACTAAGAGTTGTTGCAAAAGGGATGTGTGAAAGTCTTTGGTTAAAGAGAGTGTTGATAGAATTAGGAATCGGGTTTGAGATATCTATAAAACACTATTGTGATAACAAGGTAGCCCTAAGCATGGCACACAATCCAGTCCATCATTTGAGAACAAAACATGTTCAGGTTGATCAACATTTCATCAAAGAGAAGATAAAAGATGGGACAATATGCCTCACTTATGTTCCAACAAAGAAGCAGACAGCTGATGTGTTTACCAAAGGACTTCAACGACAAGCATTTGAAGAGTGTATTAGCAAGTTGGACATGATAGACATCTATGATCCAACTTGAGGGGGAGTGTGGTCAAAGATATATATATCTTATAATATTATAATCTGATCATAATCAGATCATTTAGATTGGATAGCAGTATCTTATAGAGATATAGTATCCTAGGATTATATTTCCATATCTGTACAAATTTTCTACCTTATTATGTAAACCCTATTCGTATATATATATATATACTGCAATCTCTAATAAAGATATATAGAGCAAATAAGCTCTGATTCACAACTTTTCAATTGGACGAGACACCGGATGTGTTGAAGGTCACAATGGCGAGTCTGCATCTTGATGAGAAAGCATTTCAGTGGCACCAAGCTTTCGAACAAACATGAGAAACCAAGGCTTTTTGGAATGGGAGGAGTATGTGGTAGCTTTAAAGAACCGGTTTGGGCCTTCATATGAGGCACCAAGGGAATACTTGATGGCTCTAAGACAAAAGGCTCACTGGCTGATTTTAATGATCTTTTTGACTCCACATCTTGCAAATTAAGGCTACCGGAGGAGTACTTAGTCCATGCATATATCGTTGGACTTAAGGAGTTTGTTGGTCCAGCAAGATTATTTAAGCCTGCAATGTTTCTGGAGGCAAGAAGCTTGGCTAGAGTCCAAGAAATTAACATGCAAAAAAAGAATAAAGAGGTGACGGTTGGAAGAAGCTCTACAAGTGTAAAGCAAAGTAACAGTGGAGTTAGTTTGCACTTGGGTACGGCGGCCGTAGCTGGGCAAGACAGGTGGAAAAGCTATAGAAATGTTTTAGCGAGAAGTGGGTCCCATCAAGCAACCTTAGTAGAAAGTGGGTCCCAACCGAAGACCAAATTGGATGTGAATACAGCTGGAAACAACAAAAACCAAATCAAGATAGCAACTTCTTTTATGAAAATCTTAACTCTGGAAGAAGTGGAAGAGGACTGAGTCCACAACTTGTGTTTTTGCTACCATGAGAAATTTTCTAAGGATCACGTCTGCCCTCAAAGAAGGAAGTTGCAGTTGCACTTGGTGGAATATGAAACAGATGGAGATGCAGATGAAGGGACCAACACGGATAAATATGGAGAGTTTTCCCCGCCTCAAATTTCACTTCATGCCATAGAAGATACTAACAATGTTACTTCTATGAGAGCAAGGCCAGATGGGAAGAAAAACTGTGCAGATATGGTGGCAGCACTCATGATTTTCTAGATTATGACTTGGCAAGAAAGCTTGGGTGGTTCAAGAATGGTGCAACCGGGGAAGTGGAGCTAGCTAGTGGTCAGAAGTTGAAGGTTTTTGGTATTTGGCGGAATTTTAAGTGGAGAATGCAAGATAAAGAGTTTATGGCAAATCTGAGAATTATGAAAGTTCGGACATATGATATGATGTTGGACTTGAAGTAGCTCAAGCGCATTGGAAGTGCCTACTAGGACTATGCTTCTCTCTCTATGTTCTTTTGGTATAATGGTGTGGTTAAACTACAAGCTAGTGTGCCACATGCGTGCAAGTTAGTGGTCCCTAAGAGAATTGGAGAAGATGGGGGTCAAATGTACATGATACAAGTGGTTAAAAGTGAAGAGGAAGAGCTTCAATGCTTGTCAGTGAGAAGTGATGATGGGGAATTACCAAGTGGGATTAAGTTTGTTCTAGGAGACTTTTATGATGTTTTTGAGGAACCCAAGAGTTTACCCCCTCTTAGAGAAGGCCATAATCACCCAATAGTTCTGCAAGAAGGAACTAACCCCATCAACTTGAAGCCTTATAGATACCCTTCTACTCAAAAGGATGTAATTGAGAAGATGGTGAGTGAACTATTGCAAGTTGGTGTTATACGTGAGAGTTGTTCTCCCTTCTCAGCCCCTATAGTATTAGTCAAGAAGAAGGATGGTATGTGACATATGTGCATTGACTATAGGGAATTGAATAAGAAAACAATGAAGAATCCCATTCCTTTGGTTGAAGAGCTATTTGATGAGCTTAGTGCAGAAAGATGGTAAACTAAGCTGGATCTAAAGGCTGGTATCATCAAATCCGCAGGGTGCTGGAAGATGCTCATAAGGCTGCTTTGAAAACGCACAGTGGACATTATGAATGGTTGGTTATGCCCTTTGGGCTAATCAATGCACCTGCCACATTTTAAGAGGTCATGAACAGTATCTTCAAGGAATATTTGATGAGGTTTGTGTTGGCGTTTTTTGATGATATTCTTGTGTACAGCCCCTCCATTGATGAGCATGTACAACACTTAAGAGTTGTGCTAGAAATTCTAAGGCAGCATTGTTATTTTGTTAAAAGGAGTAAGTGTACATTTGCTGCAACAGAAGTGGAATATTTCGGGCATATAATTAGGAATAGTACTATTTGCACAAATCCCAATAAGGTGCCAGTTGTGCAAGAATGGCCTGAACCTACAACAGTGAAGCACTGAGAGCTTTTCTTGGCTTAACAAGGTATTATAGAAGGTTTAATCGTAACTATGGTGAGAGTGCCAAGCCTTTGACAATGTTGTTGAGGAAGAATGGGTTTGTATAGGATGATGCTACGGCTAAAGCCTTTCTGAAGTTAGAAGAGATGTTGTTGCCAGCCTCGATTCTTGCATTGCCAGATTTTAGCAAGGTTTTTGTCTTAGAAAAGATGCGTATGGGTCTGGAATTGGGACATTGCATATGCAATTGGGTCAACCCTTAGCTTTTTGTAGCAAGCCTAGGCTCCTAAGCATTTGAGTCTTTCCATTTATGAGAAGGAACTGATGGCAGTAGTGCAAGCAGTAGAACATTGCATCAACATTTAGAAGGGAGGAAATTTATAATCCGCACGGATCAGCAGAGTCTTAAAATTTTGTTAGATCAAAAATTAAAGACTTCGTTTTAGATGTATTGGGTAGCAGGACTCATGGGTTATGACTATGAGATACACTATAAGAAGGGCAACAACAACATTTTTGCAGATGCTCTCTCACGAGTGCAAGGGGTTAAGTTATTGCAGATAACTTTTGACACAACTTCTTCTGACTTGTTAAAGTTTATTGAAGAGAGGTGGGTGAAGGATGTTGATTTGCGGGCACTTATTTCCCATTTACAATAGCAAGGTGGAGTTGTGGGGAAATACTAATGGGATGGTAGATTTTTAAGAAGAAATGGTAAGCTGGTGGCGGTAACAGTGTTGAGTTGAAACGAAAGTTGCTAGATTGGATGCATACTAGCCCTCAAGGAGGACATTCTGGGGTGCAACCCACATATCAATGCATGAGGAAGCTCTTTTGGTGGAAAAAGAAGATACATGATATTAAAGATTACATCAAAGGTTATGATACATGTGCCTGGTATAAGTATGAAACCATTGCTACACCTGGATTATTACAGCCATTACCAATACCTAGTAGAGTTTGGGAAAGTATTATAATGGAATTCATTGAAGGGCTTCCCAAATCTGGAGGAAAAGACACTATATGGGTTGTTATTGACAGAATGAGTAAATATGCTCATTTCTTATCTCTTTCTCACCCCTATACAGCCTTTATGCTTGCACAAAACTTCCTAGATCACATCTACAGGTTACATGGTACTCCCGCAAAAGTAATAAGTGACAGAGACCCAATCTTTGTCAATAACTTTTGGAAGGAGTTTTTGCGTATTTTGGGTATTGAACAAAAGCTATTTTTTGCTTATCATCCCCAAACACGTGATCAATCCGAGGTTCTAAATCATTGCCCAGAGACCTACTTGACATGCAAGTGTTGGGAAAATCCCAAGGAATGGAGTTAGTGGCTGCCTACAGTTGAGTGGTGGTATAATACCTCATTTCATACAGCAACTCAAGCTACTACATATGAGCTACTGTATGGACAAAAACTCAGCTGCATATTCCCTATCTCCCTAGAGATTCTGTTCTAGAAGCTGTAGACAGGAGTTTCATTGCTAGAGAACACAAGCTTGCTGTAAAACACCATTTGCATACAGCAATGAACAAAATGAAGCAAAAAGCTAACGTGAAGAGGATTGATTGCGATTTTGAAGTGGGGTAGTGGGTCTTTTTAAAATTGCAGCCCTATAGATAGATTTCGGCAACTAGTAGGAGCTCACAAAAGCTGACTCCAAGGTATTCTGGATCCTACCAAGTATTGAAAAGTGTGGGGGCAGTTGCTTACAGGTTGGAACTACCTCCAAATTCAAGGATACATCCTACATTCCATGTCTCTTTACTGAAGATATGTCCTGATCCTTCAGCCTAGACATCCTCCTATGGATTGGCCTACAGCTCCTGAAAGTCATATTCCCCAGAAGATTTTGAAATAAAAGGATGGGCAGGGGGAAGGGGTGAATAATCACAGAAATATTGGTGCAATGGAGACGGTTGCCAAATGAAGAGGCCTCATAGGTTCCACTATTTCATTTCCAGCTGCATTTTCCTCAGTTTTCTGTCGCAAATCCTTGAGGGCAAGGGTTCTTAGGGGAGGTGCAGGGGGTATTGACAAGAAAATAAGTACTTGTAGTAGATGGCCATTAAGATCTTTAGTATGTCAGTCAGAGGGTGTTATGAAGACCTATAAATAACAGTGTCCCACCCCCACACAAACCCCATGCGCACACTCGGCTATTGTACATTTTTTGGCAATTAATGAGAATCCTATTGCATTTCTCTTTTTCTCTACTCTCCCAATTCACTCCATTACTCTTTGTTCTTCTTTTATTCCCCTCTCTTTCCCTCTATTTCTCTCCCTCCCTCTCTTCTCTCTCTCTTGTCTTCTCTTTTCTTCTTCTTTTCCCTTTCATCTACCACTATCGGTGACAGGAACATACAAGCCATTGACCTTTATGAGATAATATTCATGTTGATGCATAGAACTAGCATGTACACAGAAACTATAACCAAAATGCTTAGAATTAGTATTCTCAAGAATAATAGACAAATCTTTATAAAACTCAAGGTTAACACCGTGGGTTAATAACATTGTAGTAGTGAGGTCAACTTCAAGTGCCCCTTGCAAAATTGCAACCTGAGAGTGGCCACAAAAAAATTGCCAGGATTTTTCAGTAAAATTTTCTTGTTCTCTTATTAGGATCCATTCAGAAAGAATCTTTTGGCTAAAATCTGCAATTTGGTAGTGCATCTAAATAAAACCATTATGATATTATTTTCAAAAGTTATTTTCATTCCCAAAGAGAATGAACTAACTTCTTCAATCAACATAATATAAGATCAACAAACCTCGTAGGAGTTTCTTGTCATCTGAAAGTTGAGTTGTAATATAGATCACCGCTGCGGCAATTGAGATAGGGCTCCTCCTACAAATTTATAACCAACTAAAAAAATTTTAAAATATCCAAAGAACAATAAAAACACTATACAAGTTACTCATCTTTGTACATGCATCAACAGTGTCAGAAACAAGGATTGGAGCCATATACAATAATTTTAAAGGGTAGCAGAAATTACTGTAGTACTCATTAAACCCCCAAGGAAAACGAGCATAGCAAGAAGTTGAACAAATGGCAAAACAATAAAATATGTTTAGAATTTTATGTTTTTCATTCTTCTAAATTATCTCAGTCAAAACCCTATATAATTCTTTGCATGCCGATCTAGACAACCATCAATGAATGCCTTTTCTAGGCTTTACACTAAGCTCCAGGTCATCTCAAGCACAAACAAATGTGAAAACCATTAACCTCCAGCTGGAAGTTCATATAATCCACTTCTCACCTTCAACGTCCACATCATTTCTGCACATCTAGCAAAGTTCATTCTAGACAATATAATTACTCTCAACCAGACTTTATGGGAAACGGAAAACAAGCCTGTCCTCAACAATATGTTAAAAAAGCTGCAATAAACAAGTATTGTGGTAAAGTGTATAAGGAAAAGTCGTATATACCTTATATCAAACTCTTCTGACTTCTGGACAGCTTCTTGGGCAGCTTTAACTGCCTGATTATTCATCCCAAGATTGGAACAGAATCGCCTCTACATATGAGTTTGATCAAACATCAATAATAACAAGGTGCACTAATTCATACACATTTCCCTCAATAAACATTCACTTGAAATGGATAAGAACACTATGAGTAACTCAAGCATAAAGATACATGGAAACAAAAAGAAAAGGCACACCCACCATAAAATCCCCAGCATGTATTGTTCCCATCTCAACAGACTGACCAGTTTCCAATCCAATTTGTTTAACTATGTATTCTCTTGCTCGGCCAATTTCCTTCTTGGTAGCTCCATTGGCGACAGAGCAAATTTCTAGTTGAAACCACAGGTTCAGGAAGCTCAAACACAAAGGCAAACATACATCATGAAGCATCCAGATGTTAAAAAATCTTAGGTTGTACCCTTAACAGTGCGTGGTTTATCCTCTTGTCGACAAGCAATATAGAGGCATGCAGCCAATAAAGCATCCTGATTTCTTCCTCTACTAGACTTCTGATCTTCCACCTTCTTATATATCTCATTAGCCCGGTCCTTCAATTATGTAAAATAAATTATTAAGGAAAAACATCATTACAAGAAGTAATATGGCATGAAAATGCGGCTAACCAAGAGAATGAATAAACAAAGAAAGTTTCAAAAGTTATAATATCAAACAAAATGATTTTTTCAGCTTAATTTTGTTTTACATTTCTATCCAACCTCGAGAGGGAGAATAAACACCATTTTGAATTTTTTTAATTAAATAAATAACCAACTTATAGGACCATACCGAAGCAAAATGTTTCCCTGTCTCCAAACAAACCCAAACTCCATTTGCTTGCCATGAAAAAAATACAAAAAAGGAATGGACTTCGTCCACAAGCCGCATAAATGATTATCACGATCACTCAAATTATTCCGTAACCACCTCAAATTGAGCGTTGAAAGTTTTCCAATTTTAAAGTACATTCTTACTTGAACAATTTGACCAACACTGCTTCTGTATCTGACACATTCCAGCAAATTCATTCAATTTTGTAAACTCATTGGCAAACAATTTCGGTATATCCTTTCTATGCAATCTACAAATAATGGGAACTTGGAAGGTGATCACAAATAAAGATTAAACAGCCATCAAGGATTAGAAAGAACCGTTATTTTGCAATACAGAATTAAGCTGGTAGCATAATAACATTAATTGCAATTATGAAATAACAGTATATTCATACCAGAAGCAGTCTACAAATAGAAGCAAATAGATTGTTTATTAGTGTATGATCTTTTCCAGTTAAAACTAATAAAGACTTCAAAAGTCATCAAATAAACATTGAACAGAAAGAGGCATACCTTGATAGTTGCGACAAGGCCTAGTCTACAACAAAAAATTCACAAAATTAGTGATGTATATTAAAAAGGTATGTATTACTTTAATTTTCTACCAACTGATCAATTAGAAATTTTGATCACAAATACAGAAGGTGCTTAGGTACTTGATGAAATGAAGAGTTTGACAATGGCAGATGATCAAAGCATTAAAGATGAAGAAAACCATAATAAGATTCATTGGCAAATCCTAAAGCTGAAACAGCTGAACTACCACTTAGACAGCAGACTGAAACACCTGAACAATAAATCAAAACACAAAAACAAGAAGCTGAAACAACAGGACAGTAAGTCAAAATAATAGAACAGGGAGATGAAAATATTGCCTAGCAACTAATAAGGGTTCAAGAGCTTGTTGGCTTAGAACTATATCTAACTAGGTTGGTGCAGATCCTATCAGAGTAGGTGAAGAAGGAAAGAAGAATTGAATGAAGATGAAAAATTAAAATACCATATCAATAAATGAGGAGTTGTGACAGCCTTCTCAAAATCAAAATTCAGCAATGATGACCAAGTTAATGCCTTTGACTACAAAGAAACAACAGTACTTATGTCCTTGATGCCTATGTGGTAAAGAAGCCATGTGGCTTCATTACATAACCAGCTCATTATCTAGCAAACTTTACCTCAAATGGCTAGTATGTTGAGTTAAGTTCAAAATATGGTAAACTGCATGTTTGGAGTAGCAACATAAGGAATGATGTGGCATATTGGAACAACTACATATAAATTATATACTCTTTGAAGCGAGGGCAGCAGCAAAAAAGAAAATGCTTGACAACATTTAGTCATTGATGTCGACCCTCTTCAAGCCATGCTGAATAATGGAGAATAAAAACAAAATTATTAGTTTAGTTTTCCTTCTTTAAAAAAAATCTAATATATATGTAATCAACCTCTCAATGAAAAGAAAAGTCTAAATTTTTCCTACAAACTTCAAGTTTTCAGCTAGAAAGTGAAATGCTTTCTTTTAATAGTGATTCTTAGATCCTAGAAGTGATTCCTAATTTTCAACCTAAGAGCGATTCCTAGAACTACCCCTTTGTTTGCTTCCTTCACTAAAATTCCAGCAATTCCAACCCTTTCAACAACTCAAGCCTAAAATTCCAGAAATTCCAAACCTTTCAGCAACCTAAACTGAAATTCTAGACTTGAACTCAAATTCCAGTAGCCAAATTTTATAAGTTCTGTGAATTCTGGCCACTAGTTTGGCATATCTTCCATTCCTGCTACATCAGTTAGCACGAAAATTTTCCAACAGAATAATTCGCATTCACTGTGTATCAGAAACCATAGTATTGAACAACATGACCATCATGCATTATCAAATTCCAAGAGTTTACGGATTATGGTAATCTTAACTTATGCACTTACTATCATATGGCACATTAGATGTATGAAAGAAACAAATTGTAACAACCATGCATAAAACTTTTTCACCAGAGGTACTAATTGAACTAATAGTTGCCCTAAAGACAAGAAAATCAACTTATTCTAAGTGCACCACAATTGGCAGATGCAAGAGGATCTGACAGGAACTTACCAACTCTGTTTCAATTTAATTCAATGGAGAAAACAGATTTAGCCAAAGCCATTGTGTTGACAAAATTAGAAAGCAAAGAAAATTTAAAAAGAATTCTCAACATATCCTAGCACAAAAGGATGGAGTTTCCAAAATTGAGACTTCTTCATTCATTGACCATATAAAAAACAACATAAGAAAGAAAAAAACCAACCAAATCCGCCGAACAGAGAGAATAATTTCAATTGAGTAAATTCATCCAAATGTGTTCCCTCGAATCTCCTCAATCCTATATCTCAAATATTTTCAAATTTACAAAATCACCAAATCCAGAATTGTCCTTTCCAACTTAATCAGTAACCAAATAACAACCAATCTCTCTATGCCCAAAAGAAAAAAAAATCAACAAAGCATCAGAAAGGGCGATCAAGCAAATCAATAAAAGCCCATACGACGAAAAGCATAAACTACTACCTATCAGACATTGTAGCGATAGTTTTAAAAGCCAAAATCAACCCTCGATCAGGATTCGAGCCACGATTCTGCCAGCGACTCAAAGAAGAGGAAAGGAACTCTCCAGATGCACCGTTGGGTTTGGCGATAACGGTGGCTAGGCCACCATCAGCAAGGAGAGGGTTGGTAGGACCACCAACACGAACAGGATCGTTATCGCCACTCTCGTTAGCGAAAATTCTCCACTCAGATCTCTCATCGATTGAATGTGATTCCAACACCAACCCACACTCCGAACACACCGTGTCGCCAGCCGAGTGGTCGAAAACCACTTCCGTTTGCCGCTTGCAGTCTGAGCAATACGCATCCGACATCGCCAAAACCAGAATTACGATAAAGCTCGATGACTTTTACTATGTGGACATGAACAAAGATTGTTACTTTCGTTTCCAATTTTCGTCGTACAAATTTTCTGTAAATTTTATTTGATGATAATCGATTTTGTTCTCCTCTCCTCTTCACTTCTGTGCTGTGAATTTAAACACCTTCTCTATTTTATATAGTTTTGTATGTGGGGCGTTTTCTGTTTCTTTTTAATGGTTTCTTGCAAGAGAATTCATACAACAAAGTAAGAGAGAAGATAGTGAAATCAGGACTACCAGCTACTTTAATCCTAGCACCCTTTGGGTTTTCTTAACTTGAGTACTATAATGTTTACCTTTGTTTCCCAGATCAATTCTTTTTATTAAGTACAGTAAAATTTTGAATTTTGAAATAATGTCTTATTCTCATATAGTAAATAAAAAATCCACTTAATTTAAGATTTATTTTTCAAATAGTTTGATGAAATAGTTCATTTTTCCAATCTTAAATAGAAAGTAGAAACAAAGGAAATATCCTTCTTATTAATATTATCCCATAATTGATCCAAGTTTTTTTAAGGTAAAATTGTATTTTAAATTTTATTAAAATATAAATTAAATATTCAATTTTTAATTTATACGAAGATTTTTTTTTAAAATGGAAAAACCCACGGCTACTATTTTTTAGATGCACATTAGGTAAACCTCCGAATTGACGCAATAGCCTGCAAATCACGTCAACTGGGTACTCCACACTAGACAAGCCATATACGACAGGCTCAATTAAGATAGCGTAGACAAGGGGATTGAACATAGGACCTTTTGACCTTATGCCCCTCACTTTACCAACTCGACTACTCCCTAGGGGGCTATATGAAGAAAATACACAAACTACACTTATAGAATATGTTGTAGATCCAGTTGATACCTTGGAGACCCAAGATTAGCATTTACACGAGGACTCGTAACTTGCAAGTAAGGGAAAGAATCAAAAGATAATGAAAAAATAGAAGTAACACCTACTAAGGATGATGATCAAAGCTAAGATCCTGTAGACATCTGGGTAGAAAATGAGTCGAGTGTTCAACCGTCTCCATTTGCAAACAAAAGATCAGATAGGAAAGGGAGAAAACCAAAAACAGTGGATGCTTAACCTCTTACCTCTTACCTCTTGCTATGTTTTTTTGAACATAAGGGCATCAATGAATCTCATAAAAAAGCGGGTTGTTAAGGATCCAGTTTTGGAAAGAAAAAGAAAAACTATTTTGAGGGCACTACTTGAGACTATAATAAAAGCTCACAACTTTTAGGAAGCTATG
>JANPWT010000004.1:26406147-26416613 GCA_024678245.1 Erythroxylum densum
ATATTAGCAGACAAATTATCTCGGATTGTTTCTCTCATGGCTCTGAATACATGGCATCCAGAGGAAAAGCACCTGCTAGTCCTGAAGAAGTTACCAGCAGTTCTCGAAGAAATCCAAGAGACGCCAGAGGTTTTGTAGATTCGGAAAAACGGAGCTACCAATCCTTCACAGAGATGATGAAACAGGGTTCAGACCGCTACAAGGAATTCCGGTTGATGAACAACAGAAATGTTTGTTAGATGCTATCTGGAAAGCATCAACAAAAACAGCAAAATTGAGTGCTTGTTGCGCTCTACAGCATTATTTTCATAAAATTATGGAACCACCGCTCGGGAAAAATTACTCTTATTATGGTCTTATTAAAGAAAACGGTGAGAATTTTATTTTCTTTCCTACAGAAGAAGCCGGTAATATTGCTAAAATCGGCCCAGAATTAATTCGGCAAAATAATACAATCATTGAATTGTTGATCCGAATAGCATCACAACAAGAAGTAATCAATACTCGATTACACAGACTTGAACAGGAAAAAGAGATTTCTTCAACAGAATCTCTACAGAAAGCAATTGACGGTATCCAAAAGGGTATCGAAAAGATTAAAATTGGGGAGCAGACTAGATGGAAGGTATTACGTAAAGTATAATCCTCCATCTTGGGCTCAAGACCCAACAGCAAAAATAGTCGTAACTGGATGGGATGAAAATCCTGAACCATTTAACGACCCAGAAATTGATGAAATACCATATTACTTAAAAGAGTATGGTATTACAGAAGAACAATGGGAAAGAAAAGAGGAGCCTATAGCTTGTATGGCTCTAAATAAAGAAGAATCTGATGATGAGCTTCCATATAATTGGGAGTTAATATCAGAAGGAGACTCAGATATTGAGTATCCACAGAATAATGAAGTAGTTTTGGCTGCAGTTGATGAACTGGAATATCCAAAACTCACAGAATTAGCAAAGGATATTGGATTAATGGCATCTACATCAGCTGTAACTTCAGCTTATAATCCTCCTACGGATTATTCAATGACGCCACCACAGTATCCTCCAGCAAGAAATCCAATAACATTGGAAGTCCCTATGATCCAAGAAAGAGTTAAATCCATACATGGAAAAAGGCATACGGATCAAGGAATGTGGACACTTCCTCCAGCATATGTACAACAAGGAGTTATGTTAGTACTCCCAGATGATATAGGAAAGTATGAAGATGTGATTACCCGATGGGAATCCATCAATACTAATATCATCAACAGAATGACATGGACGGATAACCAAGCTAAGGTTACGTTCATAGAAAATCTCTTAGGAGAAACAGAAAAGAGAACATTTCAGCAATGGAGAATGACATACCCGCAAGAGTATGAAACTCTCATTAGTATGGCTGATGATGTTCAAAACGTATTATCCCAAGTAAGAAGGATAATAACGTTAGAAGACCCTTCAGCAGGAACAACAGCTGAACAGGAAAGGGCTTATACAGATCTTGAAAGGCTAACATGTTCAAACATAAAGGATATATTTGCCTTTATGAATGAATACAAATATTTAGCAGCCAGAACTGGAAGAATGTTCATATCTTCAGAACTTTCGGAAAAGTTCTTTAGAAAATTACCATCATTATATGGTAAAGAAATTGAACAGGCATTCCAACAGAAACATCCGGGTAATATTATTGGAGTATTACCTAGAATACATTTTACATACCAGTACTTATCTGAGGTATGTAAGAAAGCTGCAATGCAAAGAGGTCTTAAGGATCTTAGCTTTTGTAAGGAAATCTCAATCCCAGGAGATTATCCTAAAACAAAGAAATACGGGGTGCGAAAGGCTACTACCTATAAAGGTAAACCACATCAGACGCACGTCAGAATTTTTAAAACCCGAAAACCTCCCACAAATAAGTGTAAATGTTACATTTGTGGAGAAATTGGGCATTTTGCAAGAAATTGCAAAAGACAGAATGGAAACATAGCTCGTGTTGCCATAATTGATGGCATGGAACTACCAGAAGACTTAGATGTTGTCTCGGTTGATATGAATGAACCAGACAGTGAAAGCATCTACAGCATATCTGATAATGAGGATTCAAAGGTCAGAGATCTTGAGGAAGATATCTCTGATATAATCCTAGCAGCCATAGATGACTATGGTTGGAGAGAAAAAATTACTCTCACAGAAAATCAAGAAAAGTGTTCCCATCAATGGGAATACATGGCTACCTGATGAAATCTACTCTTTAAATCAAACTTAGAATAAATTCTATTTCTGCTGTTGGGTCTTGAGCCCAACCTGAATCTTCTAACAGAAATATTGGGATCACTATTCGTGAACCAACAGCATTTATAGCATCAGAGTGTCAGCAGAGCGTGGTGAAACCAGTAGAACCAAGACCTACCCCACCACCACCACCACAACTTAAATATCTGACAACAGATTTGAATGCAATTACACCATATCGGGCTTCAAATGGTGCAGCTGGATATGAATTGCATAGTATTGAAGATACAATTCTTCAATCACAGGAAAGAAAGCTCATAGAAACAGGTCTACAGATTGAGCTACCAGAAAATACGTATGGAAGAATTGCTCCAAAATCAAGCCTAGCATTAAGAGGAATTGATGTTAAGGCAGGAGTAATAGATTCAGATTATAGAGGTAACATAAAAGTGTTACTCAAAAATGACTCTGAATCACAGCATATAATAAGAATTGGAGATCGTATTGCTCAGTTAATAATTGAGTCAATATGTCATCCTGAATTTATTCGGGATAATCTCACAAAAACTTCAAGAGCTGAAGGAGGTTTTGGCTCTACAGAAGAAGAAATAATTATTCCTGTTGCTATGGAAGAAGAACTAATAAATGCAGCTCTCCCTCGAGAACTGATTTATACGTTCTATGTAACTATTCGTATTTCAGGAATACCAGAATTCAAAGTTAAAGGAATCCTAGATACAGGTGCATCTAAATGTTGCATCGATCCTACAGGATTACCACTAGAGGCCTTTGAAAATTCAAAGTGGCCCACAGAAATTAGAGGAATTCAGCAAACGGTTACATCCTCACAGAAACTTAGAGATGGATACTGGATACTGGGAGGTAATCAGTTCCGTATACCATTCACCTACTGTTTTAAAATGAATCTTGATAACATCCAGTTATTAATTGGATGTAATTTCATTAGATCACAGCAAGGTGGTATTCGAATAGAGGGATCACAGGTTACCTTTTATAAGAATACAACAGCAATCTCTGTTGAAAAAGATATAACACATTGTGCTATACCAGAACTTGAAATGGTAGAAGTCCTACAAAAAGAAATTGCTGATCTCCAAGATCAGATATCTGAAATGGCTGGAGAGATTGAAGATCTTGTTCTTCAACTTGAAGCCAAAAATGAAGAATTCAAAGAAGTCAGTATGGAACAAGAATCAAATCCAGATCCGGATTCACCTACTAGTTCTACTGCAACTTCTAGAGATCCACGCCACCGAAGAAGATGAAGACATGGGATCATAATTGATGGATGACGCATGATATTACGTTTTCATCCACCAGAAGATAAGATACTAGCTGTCCAACAGAAGACTCAATTATCGTTCTGATAATTGAAGGAATGACTCAAAATCCACCAGCATAAGAGATAAGAACGCCTGTCCAAAAATCTCAACAGAGGGAAATAACGTGTCCCGACAGTGGGCATCTTTCTTTGTAAAAAGTTTCTGTTTTACGCGTTACGTGTTTTACGCGTTTTCTTTAAATAATTGGCAGACAGTATCTGTCAACTTTAATTTGCTTTTAGAAAAGAGTCGGTAGGAGTAACAAAAGATAAAGTCAGTGAACGTCATCCATCTGACACGGGAAGGTTTATCTGCGGCCTGCTTATTGTAAAACTGGATTATAGCATTACAATCCGTCCGAAGAGTTATCTTTTTCTTATCTAAGTAGTGTATTTTAAAACTACTTAGGGAATTAATGCATGCTGTTATTTCTGCATCTATAGTGGATTTTGGTACGTCAAATTTTCCACTAGCATATGCAAAAATCTTTTCTTCTGTTATGGATGACCCTTCATGTGGTCTCCATTTTACAATACCTCCTCATCCATCCATACATCCATCAGTTTCAATTATTATGTATGAAATGGGTGGTGGTAATTCCATTGCTGGGAGTTTATTCACCAAACTCTTGATCTTTCTGATGAAGTCCCACTCCATATTTGTCAATTTCTTGTCCGAATTAGGAGCGGTCTTATTTTATAAAGGACCTAACATACGACCAGGATTTGGAATATAATTACGTGCGTAATTAAGAATTCCAAGCCATAATCTAAGGCCTTTCTTTTCTTTCAGTTCCTGTTCAGGAAAATTAGTTAATTTCTTAACTATATGTTCCTGAAGTTTGATTTTTCTGTTTCCTAGGACAACGCCTAGAAATTCAATTTCTTGGACTCCTAATACCATCTTATTTTTTGATAGTATAAGTCCATTCTGTTCACAAATATTGAAAAATATTTGTAAGTGATTTAAATGCTGTTGCAGATTTTCGGAAAATATTAAAATATCATCCATATAAACCGCAATGAAATCTTCTGTTCCCTTAAAACAATTATCCATTTTTCTTTGGAAAATTGCAGGGGCGTTCTTTAATCCAAATGGCATTACAAGCCATTCGAATAATCCTTGAGGGACTATGAATGTTGTCCATGGAATTGAGTTTTCCTCCATGGCTACCTGATGAAATCCACTTCGTAAGTCAAACTTAGAGTAAATACTACTAAGTCCAACTTTCTTTAAAATGGTATTTATACCAGGTAACGAATACTGATCTTTATGCGTATTATTGTTTAGCTTACGATAATCGTAAACCATACGCTCCTTGCCATGTATAGCTTTTCCAGTATTCGGATCTATGCTGGTGCCTGATTTTACAATCACAGCCATAGTTCTGTGTCTGCTGATTGAAGGTCGAACAACCTTAATTTTTAACAAGGCATCAAGATGCTTTGCAAATTGTTCCTTCATTGCAGGCGTTATATGCTTTAAGGGCTTATCCTGTATTGTAATATCAGGATTAATTATATCAAGTTTACACAAAACTTGATTCTTTGCCCAATACTTCTGTGGGTTATCTCCAATATACTCAAGTTTTTTCAATCTTTTGAGTATTTGGTCAATTCCTTGAATAACCACTGAAAAATTCTGTGGTACACTTGACAATGCAAGTTGTATGTACTCTTCTTCTTCCATCTCAAGTTCTGGTATAGCACAGTGTGCTATATCTCTTTCTACAGAGATTACTGTTGTATTCTTGTAGAAGGTTACCTGTGATCCCTCTATTCGAATACCACCTTGCTGTGACCTGATGAAATTACATCCAATAAGAAGTTGGATATTATCAAGATTCATCTTGAAACAGTAGGTGAACGGTATACGGAATTGGTTTCCACCCAATATCCAATATCCGTCTCTAAGTTTCTGTGAGGAAGTTACTGTATGTTGAATTCCTCAAATTTCTGTTGGCCATTTAGAATTTTCAAAGGCCTCTGGAGGTAATCCCGTAGGGTCGATGCAATATTTTGATGCACCCGTATCAAGGATTCCTTTTACCTTAAATTCTGGTATTCCTGAAATACGAATAATTACGTAGAATGTATAAATGAGCTCCCTAGGGAGAGCCGCATTTATCATCTCTTCTTCCATTGCAACAGGAATAATAATTTCCTCTTCTGTAGAGCCAAAACCTCCTTCAGCTCTTGAAGTCTCTGTGAGATTATCCCGAATAAATTCAGGATGTTGTATTGACTCAATTATTAACTGAGCAATACGATCTCCAGTACGAATAATATGCTGTGATTCAGAATCATTTTTAAGTAACACTTTTATGTTACCTCTATAATCCGAATCAATTACCCCAGCCTTAACATCAATTCCTTTTAATGATAGGCTTGATTTTGGAGCAATTCTTCCATATGTATTATACGGAAGTTCTATTCTGAGCCCAGTTTCAATGAGCTTTCTTTCCTGTGATTGAAGAATTGTATCTTCAATACTATGCAATTCATATCCAGCTGCACCGTCACTAGCTCGATATGGTGTAATTGCATTGATGTCTGTGGTCAGGTATTTGAGTTGTTGTGGGGTAGGTCTTGGTTCCACCACACTTCGCTGACACTCTGATGCTATAAATGCTGTTGGTTCACGAATAGTGATACCAGTTGATTTTCTGTTAGAAGATTCAGGTTCTTCTATTCGAATTGATTTACCTTTATCCAAAGGATTAGGTAATTCATCAAATTCTTGTTTTAAAAATTTCTGTAAACAAGAATCAAGTCTTTGATTCTCATTTATGAGCCATTGGATATATGTTGTCATTTCTTGTAACATATTATCCTCTGGTTTAATGACGGGGATTAAGCTAGGCTGACTTTCTAACTTAATCTGTAGATAAAACTCAGAACACATAGCACAGGCTGTAATTTTACAGACTATACAATGAATTCGTAGTCTTTCTACTGTTCTTATTTTACAAAATATGCATTTTACGTATTCTGCGTTGTAAATTTTCTGGTTGTATTCCCATTGGTGGGAACACTTTTCTTGATTTTCTGGGAGAGTAATCTTTTCTCTCCAACCATAGTCTTCCATGGTAGCAAGGATCATGTCAGAGATATCTTCTTCTAAATCTCTGATCTTTGTATCCTCATTGTCTGATATGCTGTAGATGCTTTCACTGTCTGGTTCATTCATGTCAACCGAGACAACATCTAAATCTTCTGGTAGCTCCATACCATCAATTATGGCAACTCGAGCTATATTTCCATTTTGTCTTTTGCAATTTCTTGCAAAATGCCCGAATTCTCCACAAATGTAACATTTACATTTATTGGTTGGAGGTTTTCGAGTTTTAAAAATTCTGACGTGAGTTTGATGTGGTTTACCTTTATAGGTAGTAGCTTTTCTCACTCCGTATTTCTTTGTTCTGGGGTAATCTCCTGGGATAGAGATTTCCTTACAGAAACTAAGATCTTTAAGACCTCTTTGCATTGCGGCCTTTTTACATACCTCAGATAGGTATTGGTATGTAAAATGTATTCTGGGTAATACTCCAATGATATTACCAGGATGTTTCTGTTGGAAAGCTTGTTCAATTTCCTTTCCATATAAAGATGGTAATTTTCTGAAGAACTTTTCAGAAAGTTCTGAGGATATAAACATCCTTCCTGTTCTTGCAGGTAAATACTTATATTCATTCATAAAGGCAAATATATCCTTTATGTTAGAACATGTAAGTCGCTCAAGATCAGCATAAGCTCTTTCCTGTTCAGCTGTTGTTCCTGCTGAAGGGTCTTCTAATGTTATTATCCTTCTGACTTGGGATAAAATATTTTGAACATCATCAGCCATACCAATGAGAGTTTCATATTCTTATGGGCATGTCATTCTCCATTGCTGAAATGTTCTTTTTTCTGTTTCTCCTAAGAGATTTTCTATGAACGTAACCTTTGATTGATTATCCGTCCATGTCATTCTGTTGATAATATTGGTGTTAATAGATTCCCATCGGGTAATCACATCTTCATATTTTCTAATATCATCTGGGAGTACTAACATTACTCCCTGTTGAGTATATGCTGGAGGAAGTGTCCACATTCCCTGATCTGTATGCCTTTTCCCATGTATAGTCCCAATTCTTTCTTGGATCATTGGAACTTCAAATGTAGCTGGATTTCTTGCTGGAGGATATTGTGGTGGTGTCATTGAATAATCTGTAGGTGGATTATATGCTGAAGTTACAGCCGATGTTGATGCCATTAATCCAATATCCTTGTTAATTCTGTTAGTTTTGGATATTCCAGTTCATCAACTGCAGCCAAAACTACTTCATTATTCTGTGGGTACTCAACATCCGAGTCTCCTTCTGAAATCATTTCCCAGTTATAAGGGAGTTCTTTATCAGATTCTTCTTCTAGAGCCATACAGATTACAGGCTCCTCTTTTTCACACCACTGTTTTTCTGTGAATCCATATTCTTTTAGATAATATGGCATTTCATCTTCTGATTCTTCATCAGGCTCAGGGTTTTCATTCCATCCTGTTACGATAATTTCTGCTGTTGGGTTTTGAGCCCAAGATGGTGGATCATACTTAACATAATACCGACCATCCGGTCCTAATGCATCCCAATTACTTTCTGTTTTATCAGGAGATCTGATAAAATTATTTCGTTCTAAGAAGACTACGGCTAATTCAGCCTCATCTTCATCTTCTTCATTTTCTATAGTAGGTTGATGTCTCCTACTTTTATAATTTCTGAATCTTATTGCTGTTGAATCATCATTATTTTGCCAAATTTGGGCAGATTCTGGAATTCTGGATGATTCCACATAATCTTCTGTTTTGATAATAATAATAATAATAATAACAATAATAATAATAATAAGATAATAATAATAATAGAAATAATAAGATAATAATAATAATGATAAAATAATAATAATAATAATAATAATAAGATAATAATAATAATAGAAATAATAAGATAATACCAATTCTCGACAGAGATGATTCATCAGGATTCCGGCCATTACAGGGAATTCCGATAGATGAACAGCAAAAATGCTTATATTGACAGAATACTATCTGTCAACCTAAAAGGAGAAAACGCGTAAAACACGTAACGCGTAAAACAAAAACTTTTTACAAAGAAAGATGCCTTGTCGGCCATCTTATATTTTAGATGCTGTTAGGATAAGTATCCTTATCTTCTGGTGGATGAAAACGTAAGAGCATTCGTCATCCATCAATAATGTTATCCACATTATTATTTTCGCCTATGACGTGGATCTCTGGAAGTAGCAGTGGAACTAGTAGGTGAATCTGGGTCTGGATTTGATGCGTATTCCATGCTGGCTTCTCTGAATTCTTCCTGTTTGGCTTCAAGTTCAAGGACAAGTCTTTCAATTTCACTGGCCATTTCAGAAATCTGGTCATTAAGACCATTAATCTCCTGTTGAAGAACTTCAACTAAAGGACCGTCTCGAGGTTCTTCTTTAATAAAAACTTTGGAGTGTCGTTCGGCGTATTCCCAAATATAATTAAATGCCTCATTAAAAGAGTAAAAACCCTTCCAGAAGCATTTCCTTCCATTACCTTTTTCCTGCATTAAAGATGAATACTTAGAGAAAATAAAATTCTCACCGTTTTCCTTAATGAGGCCGTAATACGAATAATTTTTTCCGAGCGGTGGCTCCATGATTTTATGGAAATAATGCTGTAGGGCACAACATGCTCCTAATTTTGCTGTCTTAGTGGATGCTTTCCAGATTGCGTCCAATAAACATTTTTGCTGCTCATCTATCGGAATTCCCTGTAATGGCCGGAAGAGCAGTCCTAGGAAACAGAAAAATTAAACTCCAGGAACATATAGTTAAGAAATTAACTAATTTTCCTGAATAGGAGTTAAAAGAAAAGAAAGGCCTCAGATCATGGCTTGGAATTCTTAATTACGCTAGAAATTACATTCCAAATCTTGGTCGAATGTTAGGTCCTTTATACAATAAGACCGCCCCTAATGCGGATAAGAAATTATCCAATATGGAGTGGGAACTTATTAAGAAAATTAAGAGTTTAATTAATAAACTCCCAGCATTAGAATTACCACCACATGGTTCATACATAATCATTGAAACTGATGGATGTATGGATGGATGGGGAGGTATTGCAAAATGGAGATCACATGAAGGATCATCCATAACAGAAGAAAAAGTTTTTGCATATGCCAGTGGTAAATTTGATGTACCCAAATCTACCATTGTTGCAGAAATAACAGCATGCATCAACTCTCTAAATAGTTTTAAAATCTACTATTTAGACCAGAAAAAGATAACTCTTCGAACGGATTGTAATGCTATAATCCAGTTCTACAATAAGCAGGCCGCAGACAAACCCTCCCGTGTTAGATGGCTGACGTTTACAGATTATATCACTGGGATTGGTATAAAAGTCATATTTGAGCATATTGATGGTAAGAGAAATATTTTAGCAGATAAGCTATCCAGAATTGTTTCTCTGCTCGCTCTCAATACATGGCATCCAATAATAATAATAATAACAAGAACAAGAACAAGAACAACAAAATTAAATTGAATTAATAAATAAGGCAACATGTATAATCATAATTATACATATTTATAATAATTACAAATTATATGATAATGATAATGATAATAATAATAATACTATATTTCAATAATAATAATGAAGCATTTGAATAATAAGAAAATTAATAATAATAATAATAATATTATCTTATTATTTCTATTATTATTATTATCTTATTATTATTATTATTATTATTATTATTATTATCTTATTATTTCTATTATTATTATCTTCTATTACTATTATTATTATTATTATTATTATTATTATTATTATTATTATTATTATTGTTATA
>JANPWT010000004.1:26480539-26493598 GCA_024678245.1 Erythroxylum densum
AAAAATGTAACCCACCTCTTAACTTGCTAAATCCTTGCTTAGGAGTGCTCCTCCTCTTGCTCCTCTTCTCTCTCTTGTTCTAATTCAAGAGAAACCAAAGACCCAATTTAACACAAATTCTATCAAAATTCCACACAACCTCTTTCATGAAATTAGCTTAGAAATCACTACACCCATTCCATTTCTAAACTTTCTAAACCATCAAACAACAAAAACTCATACTTGGAATCATAACTTACCTTGAATCTTTAGCTCAACCAAGTGATGGCTTGGTTCAAAATGAAGCTTAGACTCTCCTCTTCACCTTTCCTCTTGAGCTTTTCTTCAAAAACCCACTCAAACTCTTAGGATCTCACAAACCCTAGCCATGCTTCCCTTCTTTTCTCCTCCTTCTCTCCTCATACGAAAACCTCACTCTCTCCCTCTTTCAATTTCGTTTTTCACTTCCTCTTTCCCTACAACTCACTTATTCCACCTCTTTTATACTTCCTCCATTCACTTAAGCCCATTTAAGCCTAAGGTCCATTCATTCCTCTTCTTCCTCCTTCTTATTTCCTACATCATCCAAGCCCACTTCTTCATTTATTCTTCCTCCTTTCCTTTTTATCTTCTCCTTACACTACTAAAGGCCCACTTATCCTTTAAGCCCAATTCATTCCTTCTTCTTTTAATTCCCTACCACAACTTGCTTAGGCCCATTGATTCCTTTAGGCCCACTTCATTTAATTTCATTAACTCTTACTAACCAACTAACATATTAATTGCTACTAACTACTACCTAACTCATTAATGCCATTACATGTTACCTAACTTAATTAATGCTACTTCATGCTAATTAATGTCTTATGTTATTTAATGCTATTATATTTTTAATTGATCTTACTTCAATTTATGCTAAGTTAGCTTACTCAATTTATGCCATTTGCTATTTATTGCTTCCACATTTAATTTCTATCATATTTCATTACTATCATCTTAACTAATGCTAACTCAATCACTTAATTTCAAGTAAATTAATGCTAACATAACTTACTTAATTAAGCTAATCAGGCTTAATTGGAAAAAAAAAAAATTTCGGGGCTAACACATCTATAGTAGTTGAAAGGAATTGATTGGAAACCTACAGATAGGTCAACATAAATCCTCTAGATTTGGGTTAAACCTAAAAGTGTAATTCACAAATCGGTAAGGCAATCTTAGTACCTTTAACATGAATAATATCAGTTGATAATTCTAAGCTTAGATGTTAAAAGTCTCCAGCGAGTTATTTCCATATGATAGGAATTTTCACGGTCCAATAGTTAATAAAACAATTGCATAATAAATGATCAGTTAGTTGAGGGTATTTAAGGGGATTCATAACATGGACAGTAATTCTTAATATCGATTGTTTTCTAAGTGATTTCTTGTTTCTTTGTTCAATATTGTTTCCTGCTTTATTTTAATTGTTTAAGTTTTATTTTTAATTAAAAATCAAAATCAAATTTGTAGACTAGATAATAGGATAATGATAATTACTAATACTCATTGTCTTCATAGGATTCGACCTTTACTTGCATGTGCTAGCTACAACTACACTATGCACTTGCAGATAATTCAACATTGACTATTAAAATAATTCAATCAAGTTTTTGGCACTATTGTCAAGGACTTTAATATTAGGAAGGCCTTAGTTTTATTAATCTAGTCATTACTTTATCTTTCTTTTATTTGCTTTATTTATGTTTTCACTTTTTGTTATTTTATTTGCTAATTTTTAGTTTCTTTTTTTATTTTAGGATTAGACTCCCAGTCAGTTTATGACCAGAGTACATTTGTGAGCTTAATAGAAGCAGAGCTTGAAATAGAAAGAATAGGATGAAGGAATATTTGTAGGAAGAATCTACGAGAGTTTAAACTAGATCGTCGGATAAAAGGCTTGGAAGGTCATATAAAGATGGAAGAATCTTATAATATAGTAGATTAACCATGTACAACGTTCTACTATGTTAGACTAGACCTAATTGGTGTGAAATCCAACATAGTGAGACCGACTGTTCAAGTGAGCAACTCTGAAATCAAGTTAAGCATCATCCATATGGTGCAACAGTCAATCCATTTTGATGGACTCTAGGACGAATATCCTACTCTAACATTTTGGAGATTTGTGATACATACAAAATAAATGTAGTTACTAATGACACCATTAAACTGCATTTATTTTCATTCTCCTTAAGAGGAAAGGCTAAACAATGGCTGAATTCTATGTCATTTTTGACACTTACTACATAGGAAAAGTGGCAGAAATTTTTTGCTAAAGTACTTTCTCCTTGGTAAGACTGTGAATTTAAGGAATGATATCTCCTCATACTCCTAATCTGAACGTGAATCATTATATGATACATGGGACAGATTCAATGAGATGGTCAAATAATGCCCACATCATGGACTAACCCTATGGATGCAAATCCAAACTTTCTACAATAGGTTGAGTTAAAGTACTTAATAGTCTATAGGTGCAGTAGTTAGGGGACGCTAAATAATAAAACACCTAAAGCGACCCAAGAGTTGATAGAAGGCATGGCCATTAATAACTACAATGGTTCTCAGCTAGAGGATGAACCAATAATCCAATGAGAGTTTACGAAGTAGATGCAATGGCACAGTTAGCGAGCTAAATAGAGGCCCTGAGCAAGATGATAGATAGATTGATTATAGCTTCACATGGAAGGGTGATGTAGTGTGAAGCTTGTGGGCTAGAACATAAAGGGCAAGCATGTCAATCACTTGAGCCCGAGCATGTGGATTATTTGGAGAATGCTCCTAGACCCTAAAACAATCCTTACAACAATACTTGTAATCCTAAATGAAGGAACCACCCCAACTTTTTATGGCAAAACCAAGGACAACCAAGAAACAATCATCTGCCTAGATTCCAACAACAAACATCACAGCCAAAGAAGCCTAGTATAGATGAGCCAATTATGGAATTCATTCAAAAATCAAGGATAAAACATCAGCAAATGGACACATCTATATGAAATTTGGCGGTTTGAATTGACCAACTGACAAAGTCATTGGCGAAAAGATATGAAAGGAGTTTTCCAATCATAACTGAAACAAATCTTAAGGAAAGAATAATGGCAATCACTTAGAATACTGATAAGAAGCTCCGGAAAGAAGAGAAGGAAGTGACTACTAAGAGCCACTCAAACATTGAAGGTGTATTACACTTGAAGAGTGTCAAGGAGTAATGACCTTACACTTGAAGAGTGTCAAGGAGTAATGACCTGCAATTCCATATCCTACCAAAGAAAAGAGACAATCATTAGAGGCATAGTTAGATAAAGTCCTTGATCTCTTAGAACAACTGAAAATTGAGTTTGCTTCTATTGAATCTCCTTTATAGAGACCAAAGATCAAAAAATCATTAAAAGAGCTACCATCAAATAAGGAGGAATCTAAGAAGTTAGAGACTGTAATGTTGAGTAAGGAGAGCTCTAATAAGAAGATCAAACTACTTGAGAAACAAACTAACCCAGGGAATTTCTACATCCCTTATACTATATGTCGTTTAAAAGTGGATAATGCTTTAGCTTACTTAGGGGCCAGTATAAATATGATGCCTTATACTTTATTTGAAAAATGGGAATAGGAGAATTCAAATTGACTAGTAAATGTGTTCAAATGGCTGATAGAACATTAAAAAGTCCTAAAGGAATAATAGATGTACTTGTTAAGGTTGATAAGTTCACAACCCTAACTGAATTTATAGTTCTTGACATAAAAGAGGATTCGAAAATACCTTTAGTCCTTATACAACCATTCCTAGCAACTGCCAAGTTAATTATAAATGTTGACGAAGGCAAGTTAACTTTAAGGGTAGGGGATAAAGAGGTGATATTTAGAGTCTCCGATGTTAAAAACAAATCTCTTGAATTTCTAGATGCTATTTAGACTAATGAATCTTATCAAGAATTTTTGCAGGACCTTATATAAAATGATCCACCAGAACTGTTACAAATTTAAGGGAATAAACCAAAGTAGAAGCGTGGCAGAAAGCGTTCTAAGGTAACCCCCTTACAGGCTATGGAACCTACAATAGGGCTACAACAACACAATTTATATAAGGCACGTAAAGACGGTAAAGAAGCGCTACATGGGACGTAACCTGTGAGTTAGTTTTAGTTTTAGTTCAATTTTGATATTATCTTGTTTTTTCTTTAACGCAGTATAGGTTTTAAATAATTAAATTTTGTTTGAAGTATTTTAGGATTAAAAAAAGCATTTTGGGAAGAATTATGCATAATTGTGACATCAGGGGATGCGTGTTTGTGAATATTAATGCTAAAGTGCAAAATTTTCATGTGTGAGCATTAATTTTTAAAGTTGCATGCGTTTAAACAGATTTACACGTTTTCTCACTAAGTGTTTAATTGTGATATTTTCATGTACGATTATTTAATTAGTTATTTTTATGTTAATTAATATTGGGCTTATGTTTAATTGCATGAATTTAATGTTAATTTCATTAATTTTGAGTAATTAGTAATTTAGGTTTTTAAATCTCAATTTTAGGGTTAGAATGGTAATGATTACGTTAGTTTAATTTATTAATTATACGATTTCTAATTTTAATTTTGAGATTAATTAGTTTGTTCTTTGATTTTATAATTGAATTTGATTAATTATTTATTTATTTATGTGCCTTACTTTGTTAATTATTTATGTTACTTAATTTTTTATAGTTAGTTTGTTCTCACAATTACTAATTTAGTGATCATAATCGAATGTAAGTATGGGGAAAAGCATAACTTCGTAAATTATATGTCAATTTTCTCACACTTGTGTCAAAGTTGCAAGCAAAATGACAAGATCCTAACGTGAAAAGGAGATTCCAAGAAAGAGGCAACAAGGCGAATCATCCATTACAGTCCAGCCCCCAAAGAGGCTATGGATGCAACTGTTCAACATCGGGGCTCAGAAGGAATAGTATCAGTGGTCGAATGACAAGAAGTTCAGCGCAAACATATACATCAATCGGGAGGTATTGGAGCAGGTTGGCTTAGCCCAAAAAGTTCAAGAGCTCGTGGATTTCAATGCATGGTCCTGATTCTTTGAAATTATGGAACCTGCATATCGAGAGCCCAACTTAGAGATCCTCTCCACATTCTTCGTAGAGAAAGGATGCTAAAATAGGGATTTCTCAATTACAGTCTAGTTTCAAATGATGGGGGAGATGCATCAGATGAGCTATATAGAGTTCTCCATCACCATAGGCGTTTACGATCGGGAGTACATGGGGACGCCGTAGTATCTTGCACTAAAGACAAAATTTTCATATGGATTGTCTCCTTGACACTTCTAGGGTAGGATCAACATCAAAGATGACTAAGATCTGAGCTAGTCAAAAGCTTATACACTGTGGAGTCCAACTCTCAAATACACTTATGATATTCTGAGCCATATTCTGAGTGGTCGAGGAGATAGCTAGGGAGTTATTGGAAATATGGACATCTATTACATTTGGAGCATGAGTTAGTGGATGGCAATTCATTTGGAATATGTACTTGTCTAATGTATCTAGCGTTAGAGTGAAGACATGAAGGTCGACATAATTTGTGTTAGACCTTAAATGACTCAACTAGTATGATGAATGGATATATTCGATTGGCTATCATTGATGTGGGTGATGACGATAATGATAGCACTCAATCTCGCGGTGATGCAATATATGTGCATGATATATCGACATAGGGGTCCCACTAAAGACATCTACAAACTTAATGTGGAACTCGACAAACTAACAACGGAGGGTGGAGAAAGAGCAAAGCAGTTTATAGTAGAGTAATCAGCACAACCACAACCAAAACCATAGCCATCGCTACTAAAACCGAATAAGGCAAAACCAAATCTGGAAGTTTTGAGAGGTCCTCGAGTTAGGATGCACAATTCGACTCGGCTGAAGATAGCCTTATTGGAGAAGGTTGTGAGAACTCAGAGGACATTCCAACTTTAGGAAATTGAGCTTTTGGAATAGGTAGGATGGCTAGAGATGTCAATTGTATGGTAAGGTAAGCTGTAATATACAATAAGATGGTTAGAGACGTCAGTTATATGGTTGGGTGAGTTGCAATCTATAATTGGATGGATGAAAGAGCTTATGCTCTTAATGGCAAGTTGTCAACCTCCATAATTTGGCGAGGGCACATCCTTATGTGGCTCCTCTACCTTGTCAGGATCAGCCAGGATTACAAAATACAAGAGATGTTTAGTTTTGTATATTCTTTCTTTTTTCTTTTTCTTTTGTGTTTATTTCTTTTTTCTTTCCATTACGTATTATGTTCCCTCTAAAATTATAGTTAGTTATGTTTTATTTGTTAATTTTTTGGTGTTATTTGTTATTTTATTTCCTTTTGTTCTTTCTATCCCTTTTTCTTATATTTTGCAAGGTTGTAGTTTAAAATTGGATGGATCAAAATTCAAAAAATTCCCATATTCAGGAAAGTATCACTAAACCTTCTAACTTTTTTTATGTACTTATATTGTGTACATTGGGGACAATATACAACTTCAAGTGTAGCGTAGGTTTTAATGAATTTTTAACAATTTCTCTAAGCTTATTATAATCTTGATTATTAAATCTTATAAACTGATATCTTGAATTGGTTGGAATATGTCCATTAATACCCTACTTCATTATTGAATGTTGAATTGAATTAGTATGCAAAAGGATGATAGTTGGAATAAAATTACTTTATAGGTCATATTTTTAGTATTCATTGAATTAATCAAATTGAATGAAAATTGCAATTGTTTACACATATAAACCCATCTTTTTCGTGAAATTTTGAGCTTAAAATTTTTTTGAAGCTCTTTTTATTCATTTATGTATGTTATCATGCATAGTTGAAAACTTCTAGAACTTGCTTTTATTATGCATATTAAGATTGTATTTGTTAAATTAGAAGCATTCAAATGATAAAGTTACATGGATTCAACAATTTGCTTTAACGTATTTTTTTAAAATTTACCATAACCATAATTTTATCCTTTAAGAATAACCAAGTTGGGCCTTATCCTTTTTCATTTTTATTAACCTAAATTATTAACCTTTATCCTATGTTTCTTGAAAACCTTTTTATTGTTTTAAGGCATTGATAAATGTATGTTGGACCATATTTACATTGTATATTTGATGTATTTTTTCTTGATAGTTAATACTTTTATTATATATTTGGTACTTAGTTCACTTGAAGTGCATTTATAGGTTATAATTGCTTTCACAGACTAAAAAGAGAAGAATTTGGATGAAAATGTGACATAAATCAAAGATTTGAAGCAAAGAAGGGATACATAGTCATGTTTAAGCCCGTGCAGTTCTCGTAGGTCATGTAGAATCTGAAATTATAGATATTTTAGGTTATACATGATCTAATTACACGATTGTGTATTAGATTGTGTATCACCTAAAAACTCTAAATTTTACTATAAAAATACATGATGGCAGGCAAAATAAGGGAGCAGACATGGAGAGATGAATTTAAAGGCAAAGATCATTCAAGAGGACAATTTTGATCTAAAGAAATGGAAGACACGAAGAAATCATCGAAAGATCAGTTAGAGTACAGGATCAAACTTTTACCTTACAAGAACATTCGAAGAGATAAAAGGGAGACTTAGAATTATGAACTCTTTATTTTTACTTGTTTTTCTTTTTGTTTATGTTTGATTCATTTTCTATCATAGGTGACTAAACAATTTTAGTGTCTATGTAAGATGAACCTTAGTTTTGTGCTATAATATGTTTTGATTCTTTTATTTAATACAATTTTTTTGATTGATATATGGTGATTCAATTACATGTTTAATATATGTTCTAACAGATCCATAATATTAATGCATAATATGATTTCATAACATAGAGATTGAGAATTCTTGTTTATGAATAGATCCACTGTAGTTGAAAGGAGTTTGTTTAGGTCAACATAAATTCTCTAGATTAAAGTCAAACCTAAAATGAATTCACAAATCGATAAAGCAATCGTAATACCTTTAACTTGAATAATATAAGTTGATAATTCTAAGATTATTTATTAGTACACTCAAGTGAGTTATTACTATAAGATAGGAATTTCCATAGTCCAATAATTAATAAAACAATTGTATAATAAAAGATTAATTATTTAACAACTTTTAGGGGGATTTATAACCGAACACTAATTCTTAAGATCGACCGCTTTCTAATTGATTTCTTATTTCTCTGTTCAATATTGTTGCCTATTTTATTTTAATTTTTTAAGTTTTTGCTCTATTAAAAAATCAAAATCAAATTTGTAGACTAGATAATAGGATAACATTAATTACCAATACTCATCATCTTCGTAGGATTTGACCCATACTTGCTTATGCTAGCTACAGCTACACTGTCACTTGTGGATAATTCAACATTGACTATTAAAATAAGTCAATTAGGCATTAAAGGGGAAAAGTAGATTATGAGCTTCAGTATTAGTGATCCTCATAATGTTGAGATATTTCAGAGCTTGTGATAAGGAAGAGTAAAAGGAGGCAGTGCCTATAGTGTTATAGAAGTAGACACAAGCTTCTAGCAATATAGACTTTTAAACATTGTACCAAGACCATATATGTTTTTTGGAGGGATGTAGTCATATTCAAATTTTTTCTTGAAAGGAGTCAATAATGGAAAAAAAATGAAGTTCTTATCCTTATTATTTAGCCATTAAATTCTTGACTTCCATTTAAGAATTGAGTAATTAACTTCTATTGCTCAATTATAATTGATCTTTTCTAGTTTTTATTTTGTTGCACATGTGAGAGAGTGTTAGGTCTTACATAGAGTAGCTTTAGTAGTAGATATAGCTTGACAAGTTTTGTCATATCATTTGATACTGATTTTATTAAACACCTCTTGGACCATATGATGCTTCCTCATATAAATCAAAATTTTGAACTCCTAAAATTCATAGCCCAAGCCATTTTTGACAGATTTTTTGAATTTCTCATCATCTGCTATGTAATTGTTAAGTCAAAGGGGGTTTTCATTTGTTATTTCAAGATCAAATTGTGAATTTCAATAGGATAGTGATTGTAAAATAATGGATAGTTAAATGAGGCTTTGCTTTCTTAGAAAGTGCAAATTTGGTGGCTATCAATATGGGCTCTGTTAAGCTTTATTATAAGAAATCATCTTCCTTGTTGCTTATTATTCTAAGTACAAAATTGCCCCTTCAACTTGAGATCAATCACTTGTAATTCTCTCACGCAATCCCCCTAAAATCATTAAAGAAATTCCTAATGCACACATTCCCTTCAAATTATGATTTGAATTAAGTTGTTGAAGTCTTGAAGTGTCAAACAACGATTATTTATACTAGCTTGTATCTCTTTCGACTTATCCCATTAAGAACTTCTTTGAAAAATAAATTTGAAAGCATAAACAAAGGTTACTTGGAAACTAACCTTCTCCTATAATAGACTTACAAAAATTACATCAATTTTACCATTGTAGTGAGCATTATGATTTGTGATGATAGACTAATAGCTTTGAAGGAAGTTTAATTTTTTTTACTTTTTTAAAAAGATAAATTAACATAGGCTTAATTTAATACAAATAACCACATAAATTTTTTTAAGGCTATTAAGGCCTCTAACATTCTAAGAAAATATTGAAATTAAGAGAGGAAAAGGAGTTAGAATTGTTAATCTTATTTTCCTTTTGGATTTCCTCCTAATATCTATTTTGAATTTTTTACTAGATTTATAATTATATTGATGACTAGTTAAAGTGCTAATAGGTGTAAAGGTTTACTTTGAGGAGGATGTAGGTAGATTAGCCAACTGGGTTTATTTGATTTGTTCCCAATTAATATATGAGATTCTATACCTATAACATAATAAGCACTTTCTCTATATCTGGAAATTGAGTGCATGCTCCATTTTCCCTAGTTATGTATAAAGCTTGTAATATTTCAAATTTTTTGGCCATTTCTTACTTATTTTCTCTATTGTATCTATTATCTCCTACTAGAACCTTGATATATGCCTAGTTGACTATACATTTAGTATACAACACTTAGTGATTAATGCTATGAAAAATTTAAGAAACTCATTTTGGTTCATATGTGGTTTTAAGTACAATTTGGAAGTTCAAAAGCTAAAGTGAGTTAAAAGCACATTCTTAATCCATCCTCTTGATGTTTAAACTCAATTTTCTTTATAGAATAAGAGGAGATGGATTGGGGTGAAGATAGGACAACCAAATGCAAGAAAATGAGGTTTTCAAGATGACCTGGAAGATGCACAGCCGTGTATCTACTTATATGATCGTGTCTACATTTTGGAAGATAAATTTGATATACACTGTTTAATACACAGCCATGTATTCAACCATCCAACCATACATCTTAATAAAATCTTCATTTTTTTGGGTTGCACAGTTGGATGCACAGCTATGCACCCAACTATGCATCTTTCTAGAACCCTATTTTTTTCATATAAAGCAACATTTGAGCGGCTTAGAGGGGTATGAAACATTTTTGGATGAAGAGGAGGGGCAGAACTCTTAATTCTTTGGGATCTATGGAGGGTTGGTCTTCCTCAATCCTATTCGGAGGTGAAATCAAAGTCAAAGAACACATTTGGGCATCCTCTCATTATACATTGTTGTTCTTTTTCTTTTCAGGGATTGTTTATGTTATTATATGTTTATTGATTTGGATATTTATATATAGATGATTAATACTCTCATTCTCATTTAATTATTTATATACGAACCCGTTGCTAGAATCGTAAATACAATACATAATGGTTGTGTTTTGGATTCCTTTGTGGCAACTAATGGTCTTGAATCATTAAGGATAACATAACATAGGTTAAACAACCCGAGCTTATATAGTTGTTGCCTAGATTAATCTATTTTCTAGCTTGTAATGTGATTGTCCTATTAAATCTAGAGAGCTTGCTCTAAGTGATTTGATAGTTGGGTTTAGTTAAAGAGCTTGTTTTAATTAAACACAACCTAAGGAAAAATTGAGGTTAATTGAGCTTATTATTAATCTACGAATTAATGGTTTCTAAGAGAGGTGTGACAATAACAAGACAATGAGATATGCTTATTCAAGTGTAGGCTAAGAATGACCTGAGAATCAGATTACAAACCCATTAATTACTTTTATCACTTTTTGGTTGTTTGTTTTAATTTTCTTTTGTTAGTTTAATTTCACTTTATTTTCTTATTTGAATCCAACCACCAAATATCCTAAACATCAATTCTTTTCATTACAAAATCTACATGAACACTCTCTGTGGATACGATCCCTACTCATTGCTATTATGAATCTTACAGTGTAGAGATAGGTTTTATTTTTAGGTGCTTTTGACACGCATAAAGAATTTTTACGACGTTACTGAGGAGTGTGGTGTTTTAATTTTTGTTCTTGATTTTATTTAGTGCTTTGTATATATTTGTTTCTAATTAGTTTTTACATATATTTCTTGATATGTTAATGTTTATTTGTGTTTATGTATAAAAAGAGATATAATGAAGAAAGTATGTCACAACTGGATATTATCAATGCTATTGGTAGAAAGTTTTCTCATAACCCATATTCCTAATCATATAACCAAGTTTGAAATGATCATACAAACTTTAGTTACGGAGGGGATAGCCAACAAAACTACTTCCTAGATAGGTTGCAGGATGCACAACAATTCTCATATAGACCAGAAGCCTTTTATTCCAACTTAGGTATATATCTAGAAGACTTAGTTAACGTTGCTATTAATACTCTGCAATTTCATTAGAATGTGAAACAGAAATAAGATGTAAGGTCTAGATTCCCTCGGTAAGCCAAATGGGTCATATGGTGGGAATTATCAATCACATGGAATCACAAAGTGAAGAAAAGCAACCATCTCAACTCCAGGTGAATATAAGAAACGTTAGTTTGAAAACGTTACAGAGTGGAAAGGAGCTTAAGAAGACTAATCAAGGGATTGCTAGTGAAGAAGAAATTAAGAAGGAGCTTGAAGGAGAAAGGGATATATCATTTAGCTTAAAGGTGAGTACTGAATCCCTAATTGTATTTAAGACCAGCCATTTACCTTTACCTAGCAAATTGGAGAAATTAAATGAGGAGGAAAAGGGTGAAGAGATATCGGAGATTTTTCAAGAGTGTAAGGTTTTGGTGGAGATTAAGAGTTTGACGATAAGGAAGATGTTGAATGTAAGTGGTCATCAACCCAAGCCTTATCCTAAAGAACCTCAAGTGAAAAAGGTAGAAGTTTTGACACCTGAAGGCCATAATTTTGTCATGTAAGGAGGAAATTATGGAGTTGAGCTAGCGACCATAAACAAAAGTGCTTCTTGGGAGGTAACTCAAGGGAAGTTTATTTCTTTTCCTTCACACTTTTCGCATTTGTTAAGATTATAATGTATGCTTTTAAGTTGTTTATTTCTTATTTTCATGTGTGTTTTAAAGTTTGTTTGTTTATTTTTTAATGTGTTTTTAAGTTTTCAAACAAAAAGAAAGAGAATCAGAAAAAACAAACAAACAAAGATTTTCTCTTTTTCCATTGCTTCTAAGACTATATAGTAATAATTAGAGAGTGAATTGATTATAAAAATTCATGGCAACTTGAGCATGTATGTTTACTCTTATGATTGTTCAATACACATTATCTTTAGAAGAGTAGTATCTAGTTGTAGACAAAAGCCAATAAGATTTTAAGCCTTTGTTAACTGACATATCTATAACAGTCTCATTATCTTTTGTTTATGTGTGACCTTCATGACATGTACATTGTTGGACCCCGATTTTTGAATAAAAATAAGAAATATTCAAAAGTGGATGAGTTGATTGAAATTAAGTTGAAACTCAAGAAATAAAGAGAGAAAGTGTGAAGATATGAAAATATGAAAAGTTTGACTTTTTGGCCTTTGAGAGTTAACTTTTGATTTAGGCAAAATTTGAGAAAATGGTCTACATGAAACTTGTAGATTATGTTAAGAGCTTTCTGTAGCCATAAAGTTTGTAGTTTTTCGATATTGGGAGTGAA
>JANPWT010000004.1:26493890-26511279 GCA_024678245.1 Erythroxylum densum
TTGCCTTTGCAGGAATTTTTGGGCTGTCAAAATACAGCCGTTATGCTGCCCGATTTTCGGTAAAAATCGGGTTAAGAATAAGAATTAAGAAGTTAGTTTGTTAAGATGAGTTTTAGTTAAGAAGTGAATTTGTGATATGGATGTGATTGGTATAAGAAAGAATGAAAAGACAAAGAATGAAAAAGAAAAGAAAAAAAAATTATACCGGATTTCAGATGGTTAGTCGAGGTTTCCAACGCGATCGTTGTTGTCTTTGTATTGTATTCATGGCTGGATTTGATTTCGCCTTATGTTTCGTTCTTTCGATTTCCGATTTCGACTCGCTTTTCGATTCCATGTTGTTTCTTACGCTTTCGTTCGTTATTTATGATTCGTATTCGATTATTCGATTTGCTTTCGATTCGTACTTTTGCCTTTGATTTCGATCCGTTCTTTCGAGTTCCGCTTTATGTGTTGCCCTCGCTGAATTTTCCGCTTCGATTTGTGTTCCGCACTTCAGTTTCGTATTCGTGGTTTCGTTTTCCGGTTGGGATCTGGCTTTCGGATCGGGTCCCAACATACATCCTAACTTTGCTTTGATTTTATATTCAAGACCACATTTTTATCACATGCATTAACAAGAAAATGAGATAGGCATTCTTTGTTTTTACAAGCTACATTAGCCAAATAGTCTACCTGTTGATAGGATTTTTCATTTTGATAAGCTCTCTAAAGCTTTATTAGCCTTTCTTTTTGTGCTAAACACATCACATGCTTTTAACCTAACTAAATGTCATACCTAAGCCTTAAAGCTAGTGGAGTGTTTGTTAATTGTTAATGATTGTGGATGCACAAAAGTATAAGTGTGGGGGATATGATATATGTGAAATGTTATAATTGTTGGAATATCATTTTATGTGATATATACAGAATTGTTATAATTATTGAAATATCATTTTATCTCTTATCAATGAATTTCAAATGTTTCAATTTTTATCAAAAAAAGAAAGAAAGAAAGAAAAAGTGAAAAGTAAGAGAAAAAGAAAAAGAAAAGAAAGAAAAATATGTCTAAATAAAAGTATCATGGAGGAAATGGAATTGTTTTGAAAAGTTATTCATGAGTAGTTTCTCCTCCTAAAGTTGTATGTAATGGGTGACTTGAGTATTATGCATATGAGGTAGAAGTTTTGAAGGATCACTACCTATAGTTTCAATGTATTGTTATCATCGATTTTTATGGTGATCTCTTCTAATTGGTTATATGTCATAGTTATTGCATTCATCATAGCTAATGGCACCCAGTTTTGAGTGAATGTTGGTTTTTGCCCTTAATGATACATTGAGTGTTTTTCTTGCTTTAGCTTTCATGGATTTTATACTACATTACCAAAATACATCGAAACTTAACCTTTGCCCATATTACAATATTAAAAAGTCCTTTGATTCATGATTATACATGTGAATCTTAATGGTGGAGAAATGAAATGATATGTAAAATTGTGGAATGTCTTGTTCATTAATGGTGTTTGAGTGTATCCATAAATTTATCATATTTAAACATATTTTGTCAAAATCTACCCTAGATTACTTAGTTTTTAAAAAGAATGTCTGTGGGTTGTTTATGAGTAAAGGAATTGAATGTTGAGTTCTTGTTGTGGTTTTGAAAGTTATTCCTCCTTTCTTATAACTATCTATTCTTAAGAAATATAGAAAATGAGTAAGTGTTTTAGTTTGTGATTTTAACTTTGTTGTTTCCCCAAAGACAATCAAAAGTTAAGTGTGGGTGAACTTGATATGTGCCTAATTGATTATACATTTACTCCATAAAAGTTAGTAATTAATGCTATGAAATGTTTAAGAAACTCATTTTAGTTTATATGTGGTTTTAGGTACAATTTGGAAGTTCAAGAGCTAAAGTGAGTTAAGTACATTCTTTAAGTCATCCTATTGATGTTTAAACTCAATTGTCTTTGTGGAATAAGGAGGAGATGGATTAGGGTGAATATGGCACAAGAAAATGCAAGAAAATGAAGTTTTCAAGATTTCTTAAAAGATGCACGACTGTGTATTTACTTACACAGCCATGTATACATTTTGGAAGATAGTTTTTGACATACAAGATTGGATACATGACCATATATCCAACCATGTATCTTCACAAAATCTTCATTTTCTTAGGTTGCCCAGTTAGATGCACAATTGTGCACCCAACCGTGCATCTTCCCAAAACCCTAGTTTTCGTATAAAGCAATATATGAGCAACTTAGAGGGGCATGAAACATTTTTGGAAGAAGAGGAGGGGCATAACTCTTTATCCACACCCCCTCCTCAATATCCTAAACATCAATTCTTTTCATTACAAAAGCTACACGAACACTCCCGATGGATATGATACCTACTCACTGTTATTATAAATCTTAGTGTGTAAAGTTAGGTTTTATTTTTTGGTGTATTTGACACGCATCAAGAATGAAGCTTTATTAGCTCATAATAATCACCTATTAGAAACATCTTTTTAGTTAGAACTCATTTCCTACCTTGGTGGGATATGTCTGGTCTCCATTAGTAAAATACCGTTATAAAATCTTCAATTAGCTTTTCATCGTCCCCTAACCTTAAAAGAGGAATATGATATAGTAAGTTTTGGTGAAAATTAATAATAACATAAATTTAGGCACATATTACATGCCTTATACCATCTATTATTACATCCATACTTATTTGTTTGCCAGTAGAGCTTGTTAAGGGGCTATCTATGTTAATCCATATAAGGACTTGTTTTGCTTTAATTTCTTAATATGAACATTTGGTTTTTATGTTTAAAGTAAGAGGGGATTGTTAAAGTGTCAATCACCATTTAAGATGATATTTTGAACACTTGATTCATATTTGAATTTGAAAAGGAAGAGATTTTCTCATTTACCAAAATCGCCTTCAAACTTAACTTCTTTTAATGAAAGTGAGCCTAAGAGTTCATTAATGGAAAGGTTGATGCTTATCTAAAAAGAATATAACCAAAATAGATTCCTTTTTAGGAGTTGCTTCTCTGAGGACCTCCAAAAGGTGGAGAAATAATAGAACTTCCCTGTGACAAAGTAGGAGGACAATAGTGAAGGTCCTCAGTAGGTATTTGGTTACCTAATCATGTCACCATAAGAGTTTTAGAGATGGTTAAGTCAAAAGGAGCAATACTAGGATAGGCTTATGTATGACCTACTCAGCTAAAAGAATTTTAAGGATGGTTTCTACTTTATAAAATAAGATTTTCTTGGTAAAGGGGGAACTTGTGAGATTAATAGTGCTATAAAAGATTAAAGGATTTAGCTAGTTTGATTAGAAGGGAATAAGGGGTTAGACATATTGCAAAAATAAGAATAATAATAATAATAAGGAGATAGGGAGTTTTCAAAAGGTCGTTCCTAAAAAAGGAAAAGGCGGTAAAGGCTAAAACATCAAAACCAAAAAAAGGAGGTCTAGGAGTAGAGAAATGGGAGAAGGTTGAGGACTCAGGTATGACAAGAACTAGCTTCTAGTAGAAGCAAGAGCAATAGGGAGAAGGGACAAGTGGATAAATGGTAAAAGGAATAGGTGAAGAACTAGAAGATCAACAAAGAGTGATGGAGCAAAAAGGTAGAAACAGGAAGTAGTATAGAACCATAAAAGAGGAGGAACTATGTAAGCTTAAAAGAGAGCAACAAGTTGAGAGGAAAGGGGAAAGTAATCTAAATCTATAGATTAAAAACTAGAGAGGTAAAGAAAATGAAGAACTTCTCACACTATCCATCTCAATGAGAATATTGAATACTTGTTATAGCATATTGACATCATCTCAAATGTTACCAGAGCAACAACTAAACATTTATTCGAAATAGAAATTCAAATCTATGATTAGTGATGATCATCATCACCACGTTCATCTGGAGGTCCTGCAAGGCTATTAACCTCCAGTTGTCAAATTCCAATAATATAATTAAAATTTTATGCTCTACTAAAAGCAAATATGCAATTTTCACTTTAAATATGAAGCATTTATAGCTACCTGAGAAATAACATAGATATTTATCTAATTTCAAATCCATATGATGATATGATAAAAAGTGATATACATGCTTAAACTAAGTTGTTATCGATGCTCAATTCATATATGTTAGGTCGTAAGGTCCATTGACTTACAATTGTTGTTGAACATATTAAGACTTTGAAATGCTTTTGTTATTAACTATCACAAGATTCGTTAAAAGATCCAAACATCCTAATCAAATCACATTTTTATATAATAAAACATCAACAGTGAAGGAGATAAATAGGATCAACATCTGCTTAGTTCCTAAAACTTTGAAAGACTTGAGTTATTATCATATTCTATAATTTTACTACATATAGTTATCATAACATGTTTACAATTGGATCATATTTAGTATTGAATAGACCCCACATCGTGACTAGTAGATACATAGGGCAATTGGATCATATTTAGTATTGAATAGATTCCATATCGTGACTACTAGATACATAGGGCAATTACCTAATATTCCTTTATTTGAAAGCCTTTCTCTTGGAAATCCCAACTCATGAGCTTTATTCTCTACCACCAAGTTTTAGGTTCCTTACCGTTGAGGGCGTTTAGAGTGGGCGATTCCACTTTTTGAGTGCAAAGGTTCCTTCCTGTTGCTTGTCTCCACGATCGATCATATAAATGATAGATACGCAATTTTGTTTTCTACAAACATTAATTAAACTTTTTTAATCTTTTGTGATGCCAGATTTGCTTACATGCCTATTTATTAATTCAACAATAATGTGAAGTTGCTCATAAATCTTGGTTATATCTTCATAAATAAACTTATAAACTAACATTAATTTTCACCTATTTTTAGAACATGGGATTTAAGTAACCGAATCCTATTCTAGACTTTAAGACTTTAGGCTTGGCTTATACTGTTAAATGGTTGTGATTTTTTATTTTTTAAAAACGAGAAATGAAAGCATTTCTAATCAATCACATTTTGGTAAATTCTTACCTTTTATTTAAAATAAAAAACCCCTAACCATAATAAAAGCAATCAATCCCTCGATAAAAAGTCCTTTTTATATTGTTTCCAATAGATAAAGGTATGATTAAATTATTTTGAATAACAAGAATATTTTCCAAAAATTTATCCTCTAAAATTAATCTATTTTATGTTTTTGTAACATATTATCAAAATAGAATATTTATTTAATAATATAAAATTTAAAATTTATTTATACAATACATTAGTAAATATGAATAAATATTATAACCACTATAATAATTGCATTTTTTTTTGAGAAAATACCTATCATAGATGAAATTGAATAATGGATACATAAGTAAATACAAATATTTTATATTTAAATTGATAAAAATAATAATTATACATCACATGATATATCTTGTGCAAAAAAATATTGGATAATTGCCTTATCTCATATTTTATAACAAGTCTCTATTTCTATTATCCCTTGCTCTAATGAAAAGTCTTCATTTAGAATCTTTTAAAAAAGGTAAAAGAGAAACTTTTTAAGTTTAAGAAATCTTTAAAAAATTGTGGGTTTTAAAATTTTTACAAATTTTCTCTAATTTTTAATTTGATAAAAAACTCGCTTTATTTTAATTCGATTAAAAAATAACAAAATAAATATAGCATGAATATTATGTCTGGATTATTCAAACTTTATTAGTATAATATCTCAATTTAACTCTTGAATTTAACTGAATTAATTAAATTTAAATTAAATTAATAATTTAAAATAATTATAATAAATAAATCAGATTTAATTAGTTTTATTCAATTTTGTAAAATTATCACGAAACATTCAATTTAAGGGCTGTAAATTTTTTTAAAAAATTAAATTTAAAAAAATCGAATTTTTTTTAATATCAGATCTTTTTTAATGTTTGTTTATTTTAAAAATAATCCTTGTCTCTCTCCTCTACTTGCTCAGTTTCCCACTCTCTGGCCACAGAAAATGGCTACCGTCTACCAGGCCCCTTGTCTTGCCAACGTCAAAGCAACCAGAACCAAAATCCAGTGCAAGAAGACCAAGAACGATTCGGTCTTCGAAGAGAAGAAGTTGATTTTCGTAGACTACGAAAAAGGCGATCACCATGTTAGCACCCATGTTAGTGGTCTCAGAAAAGCCGACCTTACTAAACAATATCGTCTTCGAGTTGAAGGAGATCGCTTCCAAAAGGACTGGACAGTCTCCGAGGTTGTCCGCAACATTCTTGAGCTCCGACCCTCCAATGATGTCCACGGTCTCTTGAATTGTTGGATTGGCCGTTTCGCTCGCAAAAATTTCCCTCTTCTTATCAAGGCAAACTTTTCGCTTTTCATTGAATGCTGCAAATGGCATACAGAAGAAGAACGTATATTAAGTTGATGGTGTTTTTGTTGGTTGTTTTAGGAGTTAACGCAAAGGGGTGCACTTGAACACAGTGTTCTGGTTTTCGAGTGGATGAAGAACCAAAAGAATTATTGTGCTCGCAATGATATCTACAATATGATGATCAGGCTGCATGCTAGACATAACAGGAGTGATCAGGCACGCGGTCTGTTCTTCGAGATGCAAGAATGGAGGTATGTTTTTCTTCTTATCATGTTCTGCTCTGAAGCTGCTAGTTTTTCCGTCAATTTCTTTGATTGATCTACTACTTATAAAGAGCTTCATTTATACTAGTATCTTTTAAGGAAGAAATATACTATTCTTACATTGAAATGGAACATTTTCATAATAGATTTTCAGTGGGAAGCTTTGCTTTAGTGTCTATTGTATAAGTTGCTGTTCATTTAGTGATATAGTAACTTTGAAGTGATTGTGTAAGGCAGGTAGCTAAGGGGCATTCATAATTTTTTCAGGGTAGGAGTATTATTCAAGTTTAATTCTGGGGAGGAATATCATGTGACATTTTATTTCTTCTTTGAGCAGCTATGTTCCTCTAATTATCATTGCTTCGATTGATATGATCTGGAATTTTTTCTTCTTTGTTTATATATGTCTTTGTTGCTTTTGGGCTGAGTTGGGGTCCTATTTCTATTGTGATTGGGATCTTGATATTTTTGAGGTATCATCAGAAAAACTTGACATTTTGCCTAGAATGTTATCATAATTCTATGTCAGTTCTTTTGCTTGTCAGGTGCAAACCTGATGCTGAAACATACAATGCTCTTATCAATGCGCACGGTCGCGCAGGTCAATGGCGTTGGGCAATGAATATAATGGAAGACATGCTGCGTGAATCTGTCTGTATATTTCTCATGTTTTAAAATCTTTTATATGCTCTTATCAATTTAATTAGGTCCGGCTTGATACATTTAAACATAATTGTAGGAAAGCTTTTGCAAAAATTTTAAACCACAGTTTCTTAGTTGTGAGATGCCTTATTATCCGCGTAAATATGATTGAAAATTTTTGCCTTTGGCATGCAGAATAGTATTACTTTTCTAGAACAGGTACTAACAACTGTTTTGGTCAGGTTGATCTATGCTGAACCTCTGGTTTGTTACTGCTAATCTCTAATAACTTTTTGATTTTTCTCATCCTCTTTTGGTGGCAACTTAGCATTTTTATTTCTTTTCTTTGTGGACATGTGTTAAAGCTCCCAAGGGATTTGTTATAATGTCTATATATGTCTCTAATATTCATGGTGAATATTATATTGGCAGATTCCTCCTAGTCGGTCCACATACAATAACCTGATAAATGCTTGTGGATCTAGTGGACACTGGAAAGCGGCTCTGAAAGTTTGCAAGAAAATGTCCGAAAATGGGGTTGGGCCAGATCTTGTGACTCACAATATTGTTTTGTCTGCATTTAAGACCGGAGCTCAGTTTTCAAAAGCTTTGTCTTATTTTGAGTTAATGAAAGGAACAAATATTCGTCCTGACACGACAACCCTTAACATTGTGATATATTGCTTGGTGAAACTTGGCCACTATGAGAAAGCCATTACAATATTCAATTCCATGAGAGATAAGAAATCAGAGTGCCACCCCGATATTGTAACATTTACTAGCATCATCAACTTGTACTCTGTGTGCGGGCAGATCGAAAACTGCAAAGCTGTTTTCAGTACCATGCTTGCAGAAGGTATGAAGCCTAATATTGTTGCATACAATGCGCTGATGGGAGCATTTGCTTCTCATGGAATGAGTGAAGAGGCATTGACAGTTTTTAATGAAATGAAATCCAGTGGGTTTCACCCAGATGTTGTATCATATACATCTTTGCTCAATTCTTATGGAAGATCAAAACAACCTCAAAAGGCAAGGCAAGTATTTGAGATGATGAAGAGAGACAAGTGGAAACCAAATCTTGTTAGCTACAATGCACTGATTGATGCATATGGATCTAGTGGTTTACTTGCTGAAGCTGTGGAAGTCTTGCGTGAAATGGAGAAAGATAGTATTCAACCAAACATTGTCTCCATAAGTAGTCTTTTGGCTTCCTGTGGTCGTTGTGGTCAAAAGGTGAATATTGATGCTGTACTTTCAGCAGCTGAAATGCGAGGTATCCGACTGAACACCATTGCATATAATGCAGCCATTGGAAGCTATATGAATATTGGTGAATATGAAAAAGCTACAGCCTTGTACAAAACTATGAAGAAAACAAAAGTGAGGCCTGATTCCATTACTTACACGGTATTGATAAGTGGTTGCTGCAAGATGTCAAAATTTGTTGATGCAGTTGAGTTTTATGCTGAAATGATGGATATGAAGGTTGTTGTGACAAAGGAGGTATACTCATCTGTGATTTGTTCTTACAGCAACCAGGCAAGTTTCTGGGGAAGAAATGTTTAGTTAATATACGTATATCTCAGTCTATTGGTCTAATTATAACTTGTAAGTTTTCTGCCTTTATTTATTAGGGAAAAGTTACGGAAGCAGAAGCCATGTTCAACAAGATGAAGGTGGCTGGTTGTCATCCTGATGTGATTACCTATACAACAATGCTACATGCCTATAATAATGCTGGTAAATTTTGGCGTATAGACACTGGTATGATTATTTGATATAATTGAAAATGCTCTTAGAAATTGAAACATCTTCTTTTGTGTGATTCAAGGGTACTGGGAGAAATCCTGTGAGTTATTTCAGGAAATGGTGTCACATGATATCCTTTTCGATACTGTTGCATGTTCTGCTTTGATGAGAGCATTCAATAAAGGAGGTCAATCGTCCAAGGTTCTTATTCTGGCGGAGCTCATGAGAGAGAGAAACATTCCTGTCCATGATGCTGTTTTCTTTGAAATGACATCAGCTTGTAGCTTGTAAGCAACTACTCTGTTTTCTACCTCTCTTTCTCCTTTTCTTCTTCAATATATCTGGTTAAAAACTGGGCAAGTTAGGCTGCATTAGTATATCTTCTACCCAATTGCTTGTCATAATACTTCCGAAGAATAGGACTCTTATACTGGGTAGAGGATTGCTTGTCATAATACTTCCGAAGAATAGGACTCTTATACTGGGTAGAGGATTATGGCTAATTACTAGGGATAGCAATGGCCTGGCCCAGCCTGGCCAAAAACAATCCAACCAATTATAGCAGAAAAATTGCATTTAGATCAATAAAAAACTATCCAACCAATTATGTGCAAAGGCAAACACTAAAGTAAAAAGATACATGCCCAGTCCCGATTATTGAATGTTAAATATGGTCTTGCAATTATTTTTACTTGTGCATGTGTACCTTCTATGCCTTCAAAACGTCGAAGACAAATTCCTTTCACCCTTTGCCAGTGTGTTAGCTTTGCGTATAACAAAGTGCTAGAAAAAATGAAGCTATGGCAATAAGCTATGTTAAAAATTTCAGTGATGAAAAATAGCAATTCAAGCTTTTCAATGTACCAAGCAAATTAGCAGTTGAGATATCCTTGTTTGAGACTGTAAATTAGTAAAGTATGATGAGCCCTGTCCTTGAATTTCATGTCATGGTTTACTTTTGGCATGAATGAGCAATTTGTATCTTCAACTCTCCATTGGATGAGATGCAGATGCTGGGGAACTCTTACCATGTCAAGTGGCATTGCTACTTTGGAATGAAAGACTTTATGGTAAATATTTGAATCAGTTGTCCAAATTAAAGTTACATAGGTGAAAGAGGAATGACATCTTATTTTAGTTACTAATGTAGTGGAATTTCACTTGAGACATAGCTTTCTGGAGTTAATGTCAGGCATGCGAGGCTTGTGTAGTTCTCAGATTTACTTGTGATCATTAAGAAAACGTAAATTTTCTCTTTCTATTTTGGTGTTGTGGTTTCTAAAAACTTGAATCTTCATGGTTTGCCATTAATTAACACATTTACTTTGGCATTATTGTTCTTACTCGTGCTCTAGTGACTTGCATGTTAACTTTGGTTGAAGGTTGAGAGATTGGAAGACAATACTTGACTTAATCAAATTGATGGAGCCTTCATTATCTGTAGTTTCAATTGGGCTTGTGAATCAGATACTACATGTACTTGGAAAAAGTGGAAGGGCTGAGTCAATGTTGAAGGTATCTGATTGTGTTCAGATGTTTGAGTACTTAAGCTGAGGAGACAAAAATGAACCTGTATTCTGTCTTCTTTTTTCCTTTCCTCCTTTAAGATAAACTTTACCTAGCAAGCACGTCTTGTAGTCATTGGTATCAGTTACTTATTATAACAAGAAAATTTTGTTTTGGTGCTTCTAATGAACCTTTTTTTATGAAGTGCAGTTATTTTTCAAAATTATGGCTTCAGGAGCTGAAATCAACTTTAGCACTTATTCAATCTTATTGAAGAATCTTTTGGCTGCTGGGAATTGGAGAAAATATGTTGAGGTATTTCTTCGTCAATTCATTAAAATTTAAGTTTCCTTTGAAGTGATTTGTAGTGCATAGCATGCAGTTGATGAATTGCTTAGTTTCTGAACTGATTTGTTGGTTAAATACTAAACTTGCTTCGTTGGCCTCTCTTGGAAGCAGTGTTACATGACTGGAATATTTGAAGCAGATCATGTAACTTTCAACATTCTTCTCTTGTTGGCTCAAACTATTCCACATGCATTTATTCTGTAATTAGCTTCATTTTTTCTCTTTTGTGATTGCCTAGTAAATTGCTTAGTGTATACTGTTTCCCAACTATGTTGTGAATTGATGTTCTGTTAGAAGGACAATGATTTCTCCTTCCTTTCCTGAGAAATGATGCAATATTGATTTCATGTTTTCTATATACTGCTTGCCTGCTTTCAAATAGTTGTTGATGGAGGGACTCGGCAACTTTTTACTGCAGGTATTGGAATGGATGATGGAAGCAGGTTTTACACCCTCTAGTGATATGTATTCTGATATATTATCCTTTGCACAAAAGAGTGCCGGACCCAAACATGCTACTGACATCAGGGATAGAATTGGTATCTATATTCTTACCCTTTTTTGCAAGATCTTTGAATATATGTTGTCGTTAGCTATGACATGTTCACTTACAAAAAAAATCCTTTTGTAGCAAACCATTTATTAAAAAAAAAGTTAACACAAAGGCAGAAAAAGAAATCCTAGTAACGTGATTTGAGACCTACTACCCCATCCTTTATCACCCACCCTCCAGCACACTGCTAGCATTTTCCCTTCTATTGGGCTTCTGTTTGTCATTAAACTTAATGATTCAACAAACATGTAGAAACATGAACCTTTTCATCCATTCTCTGATTGGAAGCTTCCTTTTACCTGGGCTTGGGGCACATATAAACTTGAAACCTGATGAACATTCTGGAGGACAAAATTTATACCAGGATAAATTACAAGAGGATGTAATTTTTGTGATGAACTCTGTACTTCTATTCAGTAAACAAATTGATACATATAATATGTCAGATAAGTAACCGCTAGTGCATGAAAATTGTTTTTAGTTGTTGGAATATTAATAATAACTAACTAGTCATTCTGTTAATATCAATTGAAAATAGCAAGATTCTTATGGAACTTGCTTCCTCTCTTCCTGTCTCTTTCTCTGTATTTCCAGATCTTGTTTATCTTAGAAACCTAATTTTCAGTTGTTACTCTATCAGTAGATTTCCTATCAACTCAGTTGAGAAGGAAAGTTGACACCACAACTATCTCTCATGATTGTCAATTTATTATATTGTGAATCTTGTGCCAATTACAATACTTACTGCATTTGTGAATATTCTTCTGCAATAGTGTTGTACATGTTTTGAGACCAGAGTACAAAATTTTGAAGTTGTCTTGTTGTGATGCTATACAGAATCAGTTAAACAAAAGTCTGCAGATGAAATTTTGTCTATCAAGGTCTGAGATTTCCCTCCAACCATCCTTCTCCTGAACATTAAAAGGGAACTTGCAAGACTTTTTCATCCCTTGTCATATATCTGCCTGGTTTCTGTATCTCCATCTTTGGAATGCCTTGAGAATCACAGCCAAATCTACTAGAAGTCCGTAATGTTCAGCTGATGTTCCAGATAAATTTTGATTACCCGATGGATTTGAAGCTTGAGGAAGTTTGATGGATCTGAGGTGTATAATGTTGTTAGAGATTCCAGTCTGAGCATGATGTAATCTTCAAACGCTTTCTTAGGAGCAGAAATGATGTCAAAATCAAGAAAATGCTGCAGCAGTGGTAAATTATATCAAAGATGAGCCACTGGAGCTGCCATGCTACATACCAGAAGTTTACTATTGAAGGTGTCAGTACACCAGTGTAAATTGGAGCTATCTACACTGGTTCTGCTAAGCAAATGTTTAATGATTGGGTCTGAGGAGCAGACTACCCACGTAAAGACAGGATTGCAGGTTTGATGCTGATAAAGAGACGTGCATAAGTTAAAAGAGGCCAGTTCTTCCGTAAGCAATATCATTGTTTAACAGATGATTGGCACAGCTACTGCCAAGATCGATGACTGTATTTCGTTCCATGGTTAGGCAGATTTAGTTTGTTGTATGATTAGGCCAATTCTTATAGTTACAAGATAAATGAAAAGGAAGGTAATTATTTAAAAGATGATTGTACAAATGGGCAACAAAAAACAACATGCAAGAAGTCAATAAGAGTATGTGATAAGTGTTGTGTTGTTCTCCACCGGCAGGATGGTATGTGTAGTTTATGTTCTATGTTCCTCACTTATCTCACCCTACACTAAGTGGTTCTGTAGTGTTTCATTCTTACACTCCATGGAGGGCGGGGTTTAGAGGCATTATGGTCGGCGATATGCAGCTCTGAGTAGAAGTAAGTTCACATCTGAGAGAGCTTAACGCTCTTGAATGCCATGCCCTTGTACTGCCTACAATTCAAATGACTCCCACAAACTTTGGCCTACATCAAATTGTAGGCCTTTGTGACTTTAATGAACCCAAGAAATGGGTGAATTAGATGACTTAAAATAGAAATCATTTAATGACAATTTATCAAATACCTTATATATAAATAGAAAACAATAGATAATATTGAAAATGGTGTCAAAATGGATAAAATCTTTGTCTAAGAATTATTTAAATTTTGGTGTCTGACATTTTTAAACTAAGGATAATGACAAAAGCAATACTTAGTCTTAGTCGATTTAAACTAGCAGCCTTGTACTCTCAAATATCAAGTCTATTAAAATAACCATCAACACAAAGTAACATATATATAACAAATATAATAACACTTTCATAACAAAAGTATAAACAATTTAAAAGATAAAAAGAAAGAGACAACTTATGATCTATAGTAGTTCAATCTTCCTTAATCTATTTACACCTCCAAACTTGTTATGGTATTCCAATTTTACTATGCCTTTTTCTTAAGTGGGTAAAAAGTAAATTATTACAACTCAATTCTTTTCAAGAATCGAGACAAATCTTATAAGCTTTGGGCATTTAAAACTAACATACTATTCTTTCTCTTGTGTTTTTTTGCTTCAAGGGTAGTTTTTTCTACTTATTTTTAAACATCAAGCCAATTTTAGGATCAATCTTTTTTATATTGAAAAATATGACTATTTGTACTTTTAAAAATCAAAGTATATCTGGTCGACCTAACTAGTTTTGGTCAATCAAATCACTATTTATAGGACACTATTTGGTCGACTAAACTAGTTAGATTGATCTAATAAAAAAATGTAACTTCTATGTTTTTGTAGAAACTTCTCTTAATTTCCAATACCTTTTAAATCATCTCAATCTAATATCAATAGAGAAAGTTATGATCAAAATACTACAACAATATCACTCTCTAAAAATTATCTTCTCGATTGCTTTGAAATCTTTGAGCAATCTTGAATCCACTTTATGTAAATGATCCAAAACTTAAATCACATTTTTGACATTTCCAAACATAAACTCCAACTCTTAAAGTGTTCATCCAATCCAAGCTTTAAGCAATAATGCTAAAGCTTTCTGTAAGCTTTTTCTTACAACATCATTTGCCAATATTACCTATCATCATTTAGACATATTCATTAATACTTCAATAATTTTTTATCATCAAAACTATAAATTTACATTTGCTTGGTTTGATAATACCCTCCTCTTTAATAATGACAAAGTGGTGAGTGCTATGCGTATCTATGTGTATGCTACTAATTTTTTTTATTACAAATCTATCACTCATTAATTATACAAGTAAATGTATCATTGAAAAGCATGCAATGGTAAGTAGGGGTTGAATCCCATGAAGAAGCAATATAGATTACAAAGCTTAATGTTATTAACTAGTCTAGGGATAATTAATAAAAGGTGATTCTTTAGAGTTTTGAATAATAAAATATAAAATAATGTTAAAACCTAGACAATGGTCGAGGAGATCAATGATAAGATAATTTACCAAAAGAGAATTAAATTAAAGAGTCATATTTAGATCATTACTTCCCCTTTAGTACTTTTTGACTTTATGATTTGATTAAGCTAGATTAGATATATTCTTTAGACTATGCACGATCTCTTATACGCTAAAATTATATTGTCTTAAGTTACAGTTATCTTCTCTTAAAATGGTTAACCTATATATCTACCATCAATAACACTGAATGTACTAAGCTTTGTAAAATCTCATGGAATATTTTACCCTAACACTGGGAAGATTACGTATGTCTCTCTTGAGCATCTTGTTTAACCACTTCTACCAAACCACGGTCCACTCATAAGTAGGCTCTTTTGAGTCATCCACAAGTGAATTTAAATTGGATTTAAATGTTAGCATGAAAAAATTCAATATTAACATTAATCAAACGTAGTTCACAAAATATATCTCATACTATAAATTAAATAAAATCAATCCATATAAGAATAATCACTATGAGTTTCTCTATCTAAACATAACATGTTCAAAATAATGAAATAAAAATATAAAAGCAGAGAAGTCATAATAGAAACAAGTTTGAACGAACTCTCAATTCCGCCAACAATTTAATTAGTTAAGACGATTAAGTAATTATTTTAAATATATCAAAATCAAGTAATACAAGGTAATTTAGTATTAAGATGAACCAAATCATTAAGTAAATATATTGAAGTAAATCACTTGTTAATATAGAAGTTACATATATTATGTAAAATACACAAGAAGGGGGGTTGAATTGTGTAATCTTTCCAAAGATATTAATCTTTTGAGATTTCTTGGAAAATCTTTACAAAATTCAGATGATCACAAATACACTTTACTAAAGTTGATAAGTAATGCAATTGCAAGTAATATTATTTACTCTTCTAACAACAAGAAAATTAAAAGATAAAGGTTAGAGAGTAGGCGCCGCGATTTTTATACTGGTTCACCCTTAACTTTGGGCTACGTTCAGTCCTCAGAGTTTATATGAGATTTCACTTGTAACATCCTGTTATTGATGTGATGGGCATATTGGTAACTTGGATGGGTTAGGATTGTGTTCATGCATATTTGTTCTGCACATGCATTTTTATGTACATGCATTCATGACATTTTTCGACATTTAATTGTGATTGTGATTGTGATATGCTTGGTGAAATTGGGATAATTATGTTTGATTATGATTTATCGGGAATTATGGACTAATTGGATTTGAATAGTGGAATTAGAATGTCTTTAGAGCGTTTTTCAGTTGATAGCGATTCATAGGAAATTTTCTGAAATATTTGGGAGTAAATGTTCGGGCCAAAATTTTTTGAGTAACAGACCGATTGACTTTATATTGCTGACATACTTGTCCAATGGCAATGGAAAATTAGATTTTTGATGTTAGGAATAAAAATGTCAAGCCATTGGAAATTAGAGACTGAAATTTAATTGATTTGAGGACTTATGTCTTATGGGCCCTAGGCTTAAAATCAACCTTTATAAGCCTTAGGTTTTGAAATTTGCAAGGCATTTTCTCTTCCTACACATAGGGCTTTTCTTCCTCCTTTCTTCAGTGATCTTCGTTTCCTTCCTCCTTCGAGATTCTTGCTTGCTCCTTCATTGGGGTTGAAGAACCTCTAGAAACCTTGAGAGAATGATGATTTGTGAGAGTTTAAAGGTTCACCGTGAGAGTTAGAGCAAGGTATTAGGGTTGGAGAAGATTTTCTCGTACTTGAAGATTTGAGGCTTGATTGGTAAGTAAAATGGTTTTAATGTTGTTTTATTGTTGTTGAAATGCATTTATTGTGGTTAATATGAAAGATTAGGTAGTTGAGAGTGAGTTATTACTAATTTTAGAGAGAGAAATGGAGAAAAATCTAGTCGGAGAAGACGGAGGAGCCCGCACGTCGCGACGCCTGAGAGGGGCCTCGTCGCGACGAGTAAATAGGTACTCGCCGCGATGAGCTGTTAAGTCCTCGTCGCGACGAGCCCGTCGATCCTCGCCGCGACGAGCATATGGGACGTCGCGGCGAGCGACCCCCTTGACGCCGCAGCGAGCTCCAATTTTCTGAATGGATGTGTTTTAGTTTTTCGGGCATAACTAATGGTGTAGACCTCCAATTGAGGTGATTCTTGATTCGTTATGAACTAGAGAAAGAGGTATATAATTGAGGTAAAGAATGAAAGTTTGAATTTAAATTTGTAGGATCTGAATTATTGAAAGAAATTTGAGTATGGTTTAATATTTCAGCCTAAGGATAGTTTCTTGATAATTGGAGTATATCTTGGGGTTTTCAATAGGTGAATTTGACCAAATGAATAGGTTTTCTTGGAATTTTTCTAGGGTGCATGATATGGTGGATTGAACTGAATTTTAGAAATGCAATGAGTCATTAATGATCAGAAGAGTGAAAGATTAGATTTGGACAAAAGATAGCGAAATTGGGATTTAGTGTCAGAAAGTCATGAACATGCATCGTACATCTTTTAATAAAGACATGTGCATCATTGAATTGTTCTGTTTATGCATCTAGTAATGGGAAATTATTTGACTATTATAGAGGCACCGTTGGATCATGATTCCACGGATATTGCTGGGACTTCCAGGCATTAGCTC
>JANPWT010000004.1:26575838-26587384 GCA_024678245.1 Erythroxylum densum
GTGGGGTCCTTAAAAAGTCGCCATGCTTGTTTCCCAACCATGGAAAGATTAAAGTCACGTAAGTGCTTAAAGCCAAGGCCACCGAAGAATTTCGGTTGACACATTTGTTCCCAACTCATCCAATGAATACCTCGACCAGGTTGTGTGCCAGGACCCCACCAAAAGCGACACATCATACGTTGTATTTCCATGCAGAAAGTTTTGGGAAGCAAGAAGAGGTGCATAACATAATTTGGTAATGTAAGCAAGACAGACTTGAGCATAATTTCTTTCCCAGCCCGAGACAGACAGTTCCGCTTCCATGTGGATAACTTCCTCCACATGGAAGCCCTTGATTGAGAGCTTGAAACCTGAACCTAGAAATGGACGATTCGGTGGCATGGACAACATATAACTCAGTCTTGTTCACCAACAAGAAATGCTTGAAAATTTATAAACTTATTTTTCCTATGATTGCTCGAAAATATCTCTCTTGTGAAACGATAGCTACATTTTACCTCATTTATTTTATGGCTGGAAACTAAATAGAGATTGAAGATACAAGGTATACTAAAGGAATTACAACCAGTGGATAATGTCCCCTTTGAACTAAAAACAAGAAACTTTAAATCCTATGTTCTTCAAATGTAACTACACCTCTGTCATATGGTAGCAGGCACAAAACCTACATGATTGTCAATACATAGAGAATGAATTCTTAGCTCAAAAATCTGCGAAACATTGAGATGGCAACAAGATGGAATGTTAGTATCAATCAACAGTAGTTATAATCGTGTTTGTGTCCAACGAATGTCAAGCTGTTCTTCATACGAGTGGGCGTTGGGAGTTGGGTTGATATATTGTTTATCTTTTTTCTAAACCTCTTAAGTATACCACAGGCTATCGACCTTTGACTTCTTGTATGCTACCCTTCCTTAGGGGCTTTTGAAATAAATTTATTTTTAAGAAAAATCAACACTTATAAAGATAAGGCACAAACTTTTTCTTCTAGCAAGGAGAGGAGGATAACCATCTGGTCTGGTTTCCTTATCTCGATGCATTTGATAATGGTAAATCTCGTTTGAACAAAAAAGGCTTTCCATCTCCCTTGTAACCTTTGGCCGCAAACACTTAAACCAACCACTACATCCATATTAGAATTGAAGTCCCTTTAGATAAGTAGATCTACTGGAAAAACAATTCCGAGTTAAGACTCCTAAGCTTATACGTATTATTAATCGATAATCAACTTAATTCAGATATTCAGTTGTTTTCTTTCCCCATATTTTATAACATATCTCTGAAGCTTTTATGCTGTTTCCAATTAACCAAATACTCCCTTGGACTCGTCAACTTGACCTTAAAAAGTTTTTTAACTGAAGGACAGTATTTATTGGAGAATAAATCCAACTTGTATTGATACGTGATTTTGTCTAACTTTTAGTCAACATTTTTTAAATTCTCTTAATTTTATCTCAAAGATTTTTATTGTCATACCATATCAATCCAATTATTTATTCAATTTCACTAATATTAATTCTCTATTTGTATACAATTGCATTATGTAAAATATAATTCAAATTTTGATTATGGTTAAAGTACATTCATTTACCTTTAGTTGCTATTAATTTTATTCATTTAAGTTTACTAGCCCTTGATCACATTTGTTTGCCTTTAATTGTGTTTAAAATACATTCATTTACTTTTAATTGCCCTAATACCCCCTAGGAGGATATACGAATGCACCTAAAATAGACCTAGACAATTCAATAATTTTTAGAGATAAGGCAAACACTTATCAAATCTCATATTTCATTTTGCTTTATACAAGTCATAAATTACACATATAACATTCATACATATAAAAAAAATCTCATCATAAGTTGTGGTTAGTATAAGCCATTCGTATGTACTACAAAATTTCTACTTAATATTTATAAATACAACACACTGTTTATATACAAGATCTTCCAAATATTCCATGAAATTGCATGTCATCTTAATTCATTTAGCATTTTAATGCATGATTAATGTATATTTATGCATGCATAACATAATTAACGCAAAATACTGAATTACCTCTAACAATTCCACTAATATTGATTAGGTCCCATACTAAGCATTCACTTTCATACTCGTTATCACCCATTACAAATACCTTCATGGACATGAAACATTTCTATTAGGGTATAGTTTGGGACCTCACACTTCTCTCCCCCTTAAAAAGAATTTTGTCCTTAAAATTCATAGCTATATTTAATAGTTACAAATATTAAGTCCTCATCATAGATTTGGGTTCTCATATTGTTTCCTCCAGTCCATGATGTTGCCAAAGTACTTTCAATAAAGGTATTTGTTTATTTCTAAGCTATCGGACTTCATTAGGCAAGATAGACACAGGTCTTTCTGCATAAGAAAAATCTGGTTATACTTGAATGTTTTGCATATGAACCTTATGTGTGTCATCAGATTATATCTTCTCAATATAGAAACGTGAAACACATCATACAACTTGGTTAGTTCTTCAGGAAGAGCTAACATATAAACTGCTTGTCCAATTCTCTTAAGAACCTCATAGGGACCAATATAGCATGGGCTAAGCTTACTTTTCTTCCTAAATTGAAGTACTTTCTTCCATGGTGATACTTTTAGAAATACCTTATCCCTTACATGATACTCAATATCTTTCCTTTTTAAATCGACATAGGCCATCCGCCTATCAATAGTGGCTTTTAATCTCTGTTGAATAATTTGAACTTTCTCCTTAATATCTTTTACAATATCATGCCTGATTATCTTGGTTTCACTTAACTTAGTCCAACAAATTGGAGTTTTGCAATTCCTACCATATAATGCTTCATAAGGTGTCATGCCAACACTAGTTTGATAACTGTTATTATAAGTGAACTCCATCAAAGAAAGATATTTATCCCAACTTTTAGGGAATTCTAACAATCAACCCTGAAGCATATCTTCCAACATCTGAATAACTTGTTTAGATTGTCCATCTATATAAGGGTGGAAAATAGTACTAAAACTAAGATTAAGTAAAAAAAAGGACAAAATAAGAATGAAATGGTATATAATAGATTAAGATACTAACATAAAAAAGAGGAGAAACATAAAAAATAGAACAAGAAAGAGCGTGTACAAGAGACAGAGAGAAGTGAAACGGGGGGATCAAGTATAAAATCAAAAATACCAAAAAAAAAAGCAGATGAACCAACATAAAGTCAAAGAGTGTATATCGACTGAGCAGAGGACAAAGGCAAAAATAAGCAGGAGAAGCAAAAGTTGAAGCTAACAGCTTCTTACTTTTCAATTGGAAAACTGATTAAGATCTTCCCTTTAGAGTTATATTTGAAAATCCTTTTGTTAATGAGGAAGAACTTCATGTGCGAAAATGTAACCCCTCTCACGATTCGACATCCTAGTGGCACAATTTGTTTTTTCCTCATTTTAGCAGTCCCTCAATTGTCTCCTATGATTCGATCTCCTCCCTAATCCTATATATTCCAGCCAAATAATACTATTTTATTGTGGAAAAGAAGATGCAAGAATGTTTTTCATTGTTCTCAAATCATACCAGTTTCTCTTAACCTCAGAGAACTGTTGATCCTAGGGAGCTATACCGATATTTTGGTAGAAAAATCAAGTGAAACAACATATACTATAATAAAGCTCTAAAGAGGAATTTGCTAGTAATCTCTCTCTAATGAGGAAGAACATTAGTGCAACACAATATTCTACTTATCGACGTTGAATTCAAATACAAATATGATTGGCCAGCAGTATGTAACAGGCATCGTTGTTTCAAACTGTACAGTAGATTTGTTCCCTTTAAAAATATTCTTGCAAATGGTTGTCTATTATGACCAGTTTCAAGAATAGACTCTTTAAGGGACAAGTGTACCATGAATGTGGGGTTTAGATAGAGTCTAGATGGAATGTTAGGGAGCTAACGCGAATCCTCTTATTTCCAACTACATCTGTAGTTCTATTGTATTGTTCCTAATTTCATGTTTGTTAGTTCTACTTATGTAAGTAGTGGGTATTGGCACAAATAGTGGATGCCTAATTATAGGAGGTAGTTATTAATTCCCTTGTTAAATTTGTAAATTGGAATGGTGAAAAGAAAATTCTAAAATTATTTCCAAAAAAACAACATTACAGAGATCTCTGGGTTCTCTCTTAACGAGCCCAACTTCACATTTTAATATAAGTCATAAAGGAAAAAACCACAAAATACTCTTCTCTCTAAGAATTGCAGGTTAATACTGTTTCAATCACCCTGTAACTCAATCTCGGATATAAGAAAATAACAAATCGATATTAAAGCCAGCAGTTATGGGCGATTTATCTACTAGCCTATCAAAACAGTTTAAAGCTTATGTCAAGAAGTACCAAGAGAATCAACAAAGGCTCCAAGAGGAGCGACAAAAGGATTAGGATGAACTTTCTAATTGTATCGAAGAACTCTTAAAAGAACCAGCAGCCACACGAGTAGAAGGCAGCAAAGAGATGTTGGCAGTGTGAATCATAGACCCAAGAAGCCAATGTAAGATTTCAATCGCACCGATGGAAGAAATCAACCACCGTGACACTCCTGGTTGGAATTTCTAATTTGTGATGGGAAAAAGACCCACTTGCTTGGTTAAGCCGTTGTGACCACTATTTTCGTCAATAGCATATACCAGATGATGAAAATGTCAAGATTGCATCTTATCACCTTAACGGTGATGCACAAGTTTTGTTTCTTAAGCTGGATATAGATATAGTTATAGATTAATTTAAACGGTAGTATCACCTCAGATTTGGTCCCTCCATTCAAGGTAACAAGTTGGGAGAATTTTCAAAACATTAATAGTTGTGTGGCGTGGGAGAATATTAACACAAGTTTGAACAACTAACTGCTCATGTTGACTATATCACCACAAAATAAGAGACTAAAATCTTCACCATTGGGCTTCGAGAATACATTGTAATAGAGGTGAAATTACACAAGCCCAAGGATTTGACTAATGCTATGAGCCTAGCCTGATTGTATGAGAGACGAGGGGACCCAAGAAGAGGTCCAGCTATCAATTCCAAGCCATCACCGAATGTTCTAGCAACATCCCCTAATTAGAAGCTATTCAAATGCCTCTTCCAAGTAAAGATGGAAGATCGCATATCAAGGGACTCTATTTCAACTACGATGAAGTATATACCAAAGGACATCAATGCAAGAAATTCTTTAGGATAGATGGGGTCATGGAATAAGTAAAGGAAGAGGAAGAACAAGAGTCCAAAGAGCAATTGGAGGCTCCAAGCTATTGCAAGGGTCAAACCAGGGGGACAAACCATGAAACTTCATAGAACCATTGGAGGACACCCATTAATGATCTTAGTAGACTTGGGTAGTACCCATAACTTCATCGATTCTCGTCAAGTCTATAAATTGGGTCTTACGATTAAACTAGTTGAGAAACTCAAGATGATGGTTACAAATGGTAGTTAAATTCGAAATCCAGATCGGTGTCGTAAGGTATCGTTCTCTATAGGTCACCAACTAATTTATATTAATTTATTCCTGCTCCCTTTGAATGGAATTGATGTGGTATTTGGGGTCAATTAGCTTCAGTCGTTGGGACCTATTCTTCGAAATTTTGGGGCTAGGATCATGGTTTATAAACAAAATGAAAGGATGGTAGAATTATAGGGAATTAGAAGTTCTTCTTCAACTCCAATTGCCCAACTTCACGTTACTGAGTTGAAATTCCACACGGACAAGGCCTTGACCAAAATTTTGGTAGAATTTGAGTATGAATTTCAAAAACCAATAAAACTTCCTCTAAAACATGACCGTGACGATCGCATCACCCTTGGACCGTGAGTAAGATCACTAGTGGTTTTTTCATTTCAATACCCTCACTCGTAAAATGATGAAATCGAGCATCAGTGCGAACATATGTTGGAGTGAGGCATTATCAGGCCTATTTAGTCCCCTTATCCATCACCTGTTTTCTTTGTTACTAAATTTGATAAAACTTAGAGATTTTGTATTGATTATGGATCTTTGAACTTAAAAATAAGTTTCTCATTCCAGTGAGTGATAAACTATTGGAGGAATTACATAAGTCACGATACTTCACTAAGCCAAATTTACGCTCAAGCTACCATCAAATCAAAATGTGCCTTTCAAATGTAGAGAAAATTGCATTTTGCAGTCACCATAGGCACTTCAAATTCTTGGTCATGCCCTTCGGCCTCTCTAATGCTCCTAGCACCTTCCAAGCTTTGAGGATTGAGGTATTCAGACCATATTTGAGGCAATTCATTCTTGCATTTTTTGACAATTTTTCTCTACAGTAAATCATAGGCAAATCTCCTCTCACACTTTAAGGTTGTCTTTAGCCTACTTAGAGACCTCTAACTCTTCCCAAAGAGATCCAAATGCCTTATTACATAGGAGCAAATTTCATATTTAGGCCACATCATCTTAGAAGAAGGTATGGTAATATATCAAATTAAACTAACAACAATGATAAAGTGGCCCAAGCGAAGCACATTAAAGGGGTTATGGGGATTCTTGGGACTCATATGTTACTAAAGAATATGGCACAATTGCAGGCCCCTTAATGGCAATATTGCATAAGAGTTCCTTCAACTGGAATGAGGATGATTCCAATGCTTTTGAACAATTGAAGTTGTTTATGTCTCTCACTCCAATCTTAACATTGCCTGATTTCACCAAACTATTTATATTGGAGTATGATGGTTCAAATTTCGGGATGGGCACAATATTACATCAAGATGGCCAACTGATAGCTTATTTTAGTAGACCACTTGCTTCTACCTACAAAGGCCTACTAGGTTATGGAAAAGAATTCATTGGATTGGCTAAGGTGGTGCATCATTGGTGTGTTTATTTATGGGGACAACAATTCTTAAATTAAACAGATCATTACAACCTCAAAAACTTGTTGGAACAACGCATCATTACCTTACCATAATAGCATAGGTTGATTAAATTAATGGGTTTTGATTTTTTGCAAAATATCGAGTCGACAAGAAAAGCAAGGTAGTTGATGCTTTATCCCGCTATTTAGAAGATTAGCCAGCCCTTGCGATATTTTTGATGTCGCTATTGACCCTCTTTGACTCTATCTGCAAGGAAGTCCACCATACCTTCTAGTAACTCATCCCAAAGATCCAACGTGGAGAGGTGATAGGACCTTAGGAATAAAACGATGACCTAACTTTTTTTTTAAATGCAAAATTTACATACTCTCAGACTCTTCTCTTTACACCTCCATTTTCTTAACTATACACAACAGTATCTATGAAGGATACTAGAAAAGTCATCATTTCATAGTCTAAAATTTCTATTAGAAATAGATGAATTCCTCTTTTGATCTTATGTGCAAAAATGTTCCATATGCCAATGCCATAAAATTGAACACTTACAGCCTGCTAGACTTCTACAGTCTCTACCTGTTCCAATGTAAGTCTAGTCAGACGTTTCCATGGACTTTATAGAAGGGATGCCCACCTCTTAAGGGACAAATGTCTTGTTGGTTATCGTTGACAGCTTTTCCAAGTATGCACATCTTCTTCATCTGTCTCATCCATATACTGCAGTGAGCGTCGCTCGATTATTTTGTTATCATATTTTCAAGCTACATGGTCTGCCAGAAACTATTGTGAGAGACCAAGATGTTACGTTTACAAGTTCTTTTCGGATTGAGTTATTTTGGTTAAGTGGATCAAAGTTTGGCTTCAATTCAACTTATCATTTACAGAGCGATAGGCAAACTGAGGTAGTAAACTGTACCATTGAGATGAATTTGCACTGCTTCTTTAGTGATCAACCTCGTCACTGGAATCAATGTTTATCTTGGGCTGAATATTGTTATAACACAAGTTACCATTCTTCTCTGAAAGCCACACCCTTTGAAGTAGTGTATGGGACTCTCCCCACACTATGCTTTCTTATTGTCTAGGTTTGTCTAAGCTGGAAGCTGTAAACCAGGAATTGAAAACTTATGATTTAGTAATCAAGAATCTTCGTGAGCGACTCTAAGCTCAGCACTCTATGAAATCAACTTATAATGCTAAGCATAGTAAGGTTCAAAACGATGTAGAGGATTTGGTGCTTCTCAAGCTACGGCCTCATCACCAACTTAGTGTCTCCGAACAAAGGTACACAAAACTCTCCCCTCATTATTATAGCCCTTTTCACATCCTTCCTTCGGTTGGTGCAGTAGCCTACAAATTAGACCTTCCTTTTCCTCCAAATTACACCTAGTTTTTCATCTCTACTACAACCCTTCCATGGCACTTCTGTGCCTATTGAACTTGAATTACCAAACCTATCAAAAGGAAAACTTCATCCCCACACTCAAACAATTCTTGCCCATCATCGATGTAAGAACCAGCCCCAAGTTCATTGAGAGGGCCTTTCACCTATTGAAGCTTCCTGGGAGGATGTAAGTTTCTCTTGGACATGCTTTTCTTTGCGATTGAGGACAAGAAAAATTTTAATGAGAGAAGTGATGTTATGAGCAACTCCAAGAACAAATTCTACAAGGGACAAGTGTACTTTAGACGTGGAGTCCAAATGGAGAGTTAGGGAGCTGACGTGGATCATTTTATTTCCAACTACAGCTATAGTTCTATCTTATTGCTCTTAATTTTGTCTGTTAGTTTTATTTAAGTTGTGAGTAATAGCTTAGCTAGTGAATGTCAAATTATAAGAGGCAATTATTAATTCCCTGTAGAGTTGTAAGTTAAAACAGAGAAGAGGAAAATCTGAAATTATTTCCAAAAAAATCAATGCTACAAAGATCTATGGATTTTCTCTTAATAAACCCACCGCCAAATTACAACATAGGTCACAAAGGAAGAAAGCATAAAAAAATACTCTTCTATCCAAGTATCATAGGTTTATATTGTTATCAATCGCGCTGTAACTCGATCTTAATTACAAGATCATATCAAAAAAAACATTACCTGGACATTTTAGGGCCCATACCATGGTCAATCTTCAAAAAAGAAGTCTAACTGAGATCTGAAATGGTAAGTTGACGTCAAGGACTGAAAAGAGAAGATGCTTTCTTCAAACAATACATGTTTATGTTACATAAGACATATAGAAATGCTTAACTAGGAAATTCCTATGAACTAGTACAAAGATATACATTATGGTATCTAATCCTCTAATAGAACAAAATTGAGACCAACTTAATTCCCTGCACGTTGCACCGAGATTGTGCCCTTTAATAACAGAAGGAACATTGTACATTTCAAGAGGCTGAAGAAGCTTCATGTCATCACCAAAATTCCAAGGTGACTTAAGAAACAGCATAATTTTGCTGCTATTTCATTGCTGTAATTAAAGTACGCAAATCGCAGCCACCCATGGGCTCTGACAGGAAAATGTTACTCTGCAATGACTAATACCTTTCACTTCTTTCTTTGTACCCTTTTGATCCTAACAATTTTCCTACTAGCTTTGTCACCACCCCCAGCACCCAAAGAAAAGCTCCCACCCGCATTAAACTCTAGACTTCCAGAAGCCTGAAATGGTGATGTATTCTGTAGAGCAGCTAAATTTGGCTGGCTGCCAAACTGAAAGGGATTTGCCATAGATGCTGTCGAGGAACCAAACTGGCCCAAACCAGACGGAATGGTAGCATCGAATACAAAACCAGAAGATGGAGAAAAAGCTGGTTGGTTAAACAATGGAGCTGCAGGTGCAGATGCTTGAACTGTGTCCTCCGCCATGCTGTCCTCCACATTCATTTGATCATTATTACTGGATCCAGACGAACTAAAGGCAAAGGTGGAGTTCGAATTGCTAAAAACAGGTTGCATTGAAGTAGCAGGTGCAGGTGAGCTGAAAGGAAAACTGGAACCAGAAGGGGCATTTATCGATGATCCAAACACCATGGATGTGCCACTTGTAGCAGTGCTAGAAACAGAGGCACCAAATACAAATCCAGTAGAGGATGATGAAGAGCTGAAAGTGGAGACTGAAACTGGAGACCGAGGTGTCTGCCAGCTGGCACCAAAAACTGTAGAACTGGAGGCAATACTACTGATGACAGTATTGACACCAGATGCAGGTGAAGACAAGGCCATGCCAAAATTAGCACTAGAACTGAACATGTTACCCATAGAACTGGACGAATTAAATAGGGAACTATCAGATACTAAAGGTGTATTCCCTGCCAACCCAGATGAAGACGATGACACAGATAAACCAAATTGTGTAGGCATGTTCGGGGTTGAAGAACTAATCCCATCTGCAGATGTATGAGCACCACCATCACTGAAAGAATTAGTACCTCGAGGTTGATCAGCTGAAGCCACAGCACTGAAGTTGAACATATTACTTCCAGTACTTTTGAACCCTGAAGCTGTACCACCAAAAATGGTGCTCCCTGAGCTTAAAGTTGCAGAGGAAGAATCACCAAAAAGGGGTCTCTCAGTGCTTGTAATTGCTGGTGATGTACCATCTAAAGTACTATTTACATCAATTAGGTTAGTCCTTTTGGTCCTGGTTTCTGCCGATACATCCACACATGCTAACCTGCTTGAGCTTTCTGGTTTGGCATCTGAAGAATCATCAAATTTCACAACCAATGAATCACTAAAAACTGCTGAAGTAGTGGTAGAGACGGCAAAATTTGGAGCTTTGTCTTCAGTTTTAGAATTGAAATCCAACATTGTGGAGCTACCATTTGGCTCCATTTGTGAAAAAACTTTGGCCCCAAAGTTAAATATAGGAGGAACATTTAATTCTTTTGGTGAAGCATCTTTATCAGATGGCGCAGTTGATGGACTAAGTATAACAGCCTGATGGATAGTCACACTGGGTGAAGTTGCATCCTGGAAAGTAGTACCCTTCTTTTCCAGGATAGCATACCCATCAGGGACTTTGTCAGATTTTTGATTCAGTCCAGAACTTGTGGGCTGGATTGCTTCAGGAGATGCTGGAGACTTTGCAGGAGTAGCAATCTTAGTAAAATTCCCCTTAGTTTCAGTCGACGTACCTCTCTTTTCTCTTACCTCACTCAGTGTAGCAGATGCAGTTGCATCATCATCATCAAGCTCCAGGTAGTCCTATATCAATGTTGTCAAAACAAGATCAAGATTAGTTTCTATAAGAAATTATAAAACTAACAACTTCCTTAAAAACTAGTATCATCCCGAGAGACAAAAGTCTACCAATGTAGCAATGTCAACAATCAAAGCTGAAAACTAAAAGTCTATTAGTTTCCATTTATGTATTTTATTTTTATTTTTGTTTTCAAATTTAGTATTAAAAAAATCAGTTTGTTTGAATTTTTGGTTTTTGGTTTTTGATTTTAGTTTTGATTTCTTCTAATTTTCAAAATTTAAGAAAACAATAAAAAGGGATTTTTATTTTTTGTTTATTTTTATTTTCATAATTTGATTTACTATCAATTAAATATATATTCTTTAATTATTTCATGTATCAATTTAATAAAACTATAAATAATTTAATTTAATATTACATATTTAGTTAACTAAAATTATATCTAATAATTTGTTTAGTT
>JANPWT010000004.1:26675568-26688207 GCA_024678245.1 Erythroxylum densum
CTCAAATAGTCTCAACGAAATGAAGAAAAATTATTTTAAAACTTTAACATGTATTTTTGTCAATCGACAATAATACAGGCAATGACTAGTGACGAGACTATAGGGCTTTTGGTCCTGACGGACTTTTGCTGCTAACATCGAAAGGACTCTAATGGTAATAGTGGGGGTCAGCAACACTCATCGAAGGCAACAAATCAAGGATTTGAGTTTTTCCCGAATCTTTCTCCTTAATTTTTGTAATGATTTTGGTGTTGTGAGATAAAATGGGTATAATTGTGACGAGCTTGAAGAAAGAAGTTGATTATTATATATGATTAGTCAGTTAGAGTCATCGACAATGAAGAATAGATGAAGATGATGGTTTCGTGAGTAATAGTTATCATCATATCTCTCTAGGTTAGTTTTTATAATTTTGAACTTCTTTTTAATCTCTTTGTTGATTCATCAAAAAAATAATTTTGATTAACTATTTATAAACTACAAAATATTTTGACTTATTGTTTACAAGATGAATAATATAATAATCAAATATGAGTAAGAATTTTTTTTATTATCATTCACAATATTTGATACCAAACACTAGAATAACTATTAACCTCTTTAATCTTGTGATTACATTATGAACACATGTAATTAAAGTTTCTATTATTCTCATCCTTTGTTTCCATTCCCATTCCTTTTTTTAGTTCCAACTCATTCATTATTACCAAACAAGGCCTTAAGGCGTAAACATCAAAGGGTAAAAGGTTTACTCATCTCAAATAACGACCTAATTACTAATGATCATAATCCAAGATCATCAATAATTTACTTGGGAATGATATTACAATTTCTCTCAAGTAAACCTCTTTATTTTCTCCATTCCTCTCTAGCTACTTATCATAATGTCTCTCTAGGTTAGTTTTTATAATTTTGAACTTCTTTTTAATCTCTATGTCGAATCATCATAAAATAATTTTGATTAGTTATTTATAAATTACAGAATATTTTGACTTATTGTTTATAAGATAAATCATATAATAACCAAATATGAATAAGAAATTTTTCATTATCATTTATAATATTTGATACCAAACACTAGAATAACTATTAACATGTTTAATCTTATTATTACATACTGAACACATATAATTAGAATTTCTATTTTTGTTCTTATCCTTCCTTTCCATTTCCATTCCTTTTTTTTAGTTCCAATTCATTCACTACCAAGCAAGGCCCTAAGGTGTAAAATTAAAGGATAAAAAGTTTACTCATCCCAAATAAAAACCTAGTAATGATCATAATCCAAGATCATCAATAATTTATTTGAGAATGAATAAAGTAAAATTTCTATAAATTAAAATTTCATAAATTAATTATTTCTTTTTATGACTAATAAACTAAATTTATTAATTTTAATAAATTATACTTTTAAAAAATTCTTATACAATTATGTGGTTCCACAAGTATCATAAATTAATAATTTAATAGAATTAAAATATGTATAATTAGTTATGATATTTTCTTAAGAGTGTGACTATATTATATAATATTTTCCATAAAACTTAAAGATAAAAGACACAATGATTTCAATAATTTCATAATATATATATTTAAAATAATCAAATCACATGGGTGATATGTGTCAAACAAATTAATTCACCAAATTTATTGATTTGTTATACTTACAATCATTATTTATAATAAAGTATCATGACATTTAATGTGTAAGGTTAATCTATTTTATTTATAATTAATAAAATATTAATTTATATCTTTTATGAATAAGTAATAATATATTTGTTATAATATTTACATATCATTACATATGATAAAATATATTAATAATATTTAATATGTAATGATATTTTACTTTATATTTACTAATATATTTATTAGTTTATAATTATATTAAATTATGTACTTCAATAAATTTTTATTTATTATTTAAAAATACCATAAACAAGATTATCAATTTTTCATTTTTATTTATGCCTTGTACTTTTTTTCGAATAATAAATAAATCATTTGATTTATTTGTATTCTCAATAAGTGAAATTAATTTTTATTATTGTATTAATTTATCATGTTCATGTATTTTACTATATGAAAAATAAAATAATATTTAATTTATAATTAAATCAAAATTTTATCAACAAATATCGAACACAAATTTATCATATTTTATTAGTAATATGTTTATTGATCTTATAAGATAATAAATTAAGTTTTTAATTTCAAATTAAGAAATAATACTAATAAATACGATGATTAATTTCTCTTAGTTTATACATAACATATTTGGTAAAAATTATTGGTTGATTTTGAATATTAATAAATAATTATTAATTAAATTTTGTTATTGTATCATCGTATTAGACTTAATACCAAGATTCATTAAGTTTTTACTATAGTGATGTGTTGAAGTAGGTATCATTAATTTTTCATATCTTATTGGGATGAGTACTAGTGCTCATTAATTTTTCTTATTATATCAATATATAAGACTTAGTGCTAGCATTGAAAAATTTTCGACATCTCATCGACCTATTGGATTCAATTTCATGTTCAATAATACTTAATTTTTTTTATAATTTTATTGACTAGCAATAAAAATTAATAAAATTAATTGTTTATAAACATGTAATTATAAATAAAAATAGAAATTTATGATATAATAACCTAACTCAACTATTAAATTTGATATGAACCTATTAAACCCAAATCAAATTGATAATTTAAGATAATTATAATAAATTATTATCTTAAGTCATATTTAATTAATTCCAGTCAATTTTAAGAGCTAGTGTGGATCTTTATGTCAATAATATTTGATTAGTCCGTACATGATATTGATATTGTATATGTTTCGTCTTTATTTTCTAACAAAAGTCTAAGATAAACGATATTTCTAAAAATTGAAAATTGATTTTTTTTTAGAATTTTAAAGATAAGGAACTTTAAAAGTTATTTAATTCACGAGTTTCAAGTCTTTACCTTATAATATTATTATAATTTTTAAATAAATAATAATACGATGTAAAATTATAAATTAGTAAAATAACAAAACTCTTACAATTTTATTTTTTGAAAATAAAATAAAAATTGGAATTTGTCATCTAATTTATTTATATAATTATAATTTTTAATATAAAGTATGCAAATAAAATAATTTAATAAAATAATAAGTTTTGTTATAATTTTCATTTAATAGTAAATATTAATCAAATTAGTATTATTTAGATAATATAGGAATTATAAATAAAAACACTACAAAAAATTGTATTTTTAATGAAGACAAAAATTGTCACTAAAAGCAGTAATATTAGTCTTTACTATTAATAGTGTCCAATTTTTAAAGTTGTCACCTCCCGTCACAAATACCTTTGTTACTAATGAAATAGTGACTAATTTAGAAAATAGTTATGATTATGCAACACTTTTGTGACAAAACTACTAACATTAAAAACTATAGAATGTGTGACAAAACCATATGGTCATAATAACTTTACATAGTTATGACAAGTTTGTTGACACAAACAATATAAAGTAGTAACAAATAAAGTTGTAATAGTACTTCATTTAATTATGACAATATCATCGCTACTAACATAATTGAAAATAGTGACAAAATATTTGTCACTCGCGCTTTTTTTAATTAATGTCCCATTTGCTTCTTGGTCACTAATATTTTAAAGAAAAAGTGTTAACATCATTTTGTTACAAAAACTAAAAATTTTTCTTACAAAAAATATTGTCACTAATGAGTTTATTATTGTCACAAATAAAACTATCAATTCAATAATGGAATTGCATTAGTGGTAAAACAAATTTACATAAGTGACGATATTGTTTAACAAATTTTGCCACAAGTATGAAAGTTATATGTTACAATAATGTTGTCACTAAATAAAGATTATATGTTACAATAAATTTATCACTAATCATGTTTGTCACATCCTTTGGGCAATCTTCCTTCACATCCTCTCCAGCTGTAGGCCTTTTGCAGGGATCTCTGAACAAAGTGACTGCATATCCAGAAATATAGGGCAGGACCAATGAGAAAGGGAAAGCATACATGAACTTGTACAAAAGAAGGGACAAAATAATATGAGACTAAACCCACTATAAACAGTACGGACCATAATAAGGTTGATTGCATCATTACTTGTAGATGGTATTAGGACATAAAGGGTTACACCAACAAACTGCAACAAAATAACATCCAAAGTAGTCTTACATCTTATTCATTCAAAATATATAGACTATAAATACAAAAGCACCTAGAATTCTTAAAATGGCATTCATTTGTTTTTGAGTTTACCGTTGCTGAAGATTCAATGACTAAAATCAAACATCCATTTAAAAAGCTAGTTAGGACACATTCTGGCCTATGTTTTTAATCACTTAATGAATAACAATAGATGATAGTAGAAAGAACAGAAACAAGCCTCCTGACAACATATTAAGCACTACTTCAAATTTTCTTTCAATTCTCCTTATAATTTGGCCCCACAACAAAAATTTGCTGCTTTTGCTCATCCCCTCAATTTTCAAAAGTCAACAGGAGGAAGAACATTATGACAAAAAAGCTGTTACTCCTAAGCTCCTAACAAATATTGGTCACTTAAGACTATTTCATTGTTAGCTTATTATCTGGTAATTGGTTTCAAGCCCACCAATTTATATGCCAAGTTTGTGGCATGTCTCATGCAAACTTTATTTTGACGAAACCCCCCATTAACTAGAAATTCTGATAGCAAGACAAACCTGACAAGACCGATGACAATGGATATTATCCACAGCTTCCAATTAAGTTTTGCAGTCTTGGTGAACTTTCCGGAGAATTCAATGAGAATTATCTGTAAAACGTTCGACAGAGTTTAGTGTCAAGTTAATGTGTTATCATATGCCAAAATAGAATCGAAGTGACACGCTCACCTGGAGTATTAAAGTAAATCCAACTATTCCTATAAACAACCAGTTTTTTGTCACCCCACTAAAAACATTAATTTCATCTGGCTTGCGGGCATTGAACTCATTAAATATCTGTAAATTATACGGTAGTGGTTTAGGAACTTCAAAATGTTCATAGAATAAATTGATGGCAGTGTTTGATTTTCTAATTCAAGTTGACCCCTATAATAAAAGTAAGTATAGGAAAATACAACTCGGGATAAATGGAAAAACTAAAGATGTGAGTTGGTAAGATGAGATATTATGTTCAGTTCATATTTCCATTAGCATTTATTTTTTTAATGGAAAACATACTTGACAGAGAACAAATGCATTGAATATGACTGTATTCTTCTCTTTCAGGATTCAAGTGGAGAATTCTCTTTCCCCCCAAAGTTGAGAACTAGAAGAACAACAATTTGATACAGAGCCTGAAATTGAACTACAATATCAGGAATTGCGTAGAAACATGAAGTAATAGCAGTTTATACACAATGGTATATTTTACTAGTATATATATCATATCAAAAAAGATATCTGTATGAGCAAGTTCCTCCACATGATGTTTGTTATAAGAGGTTCCCTACAAACACCAGCATAAATTAGTAGTCAAATCAGCACAAAATCAATTCTGAATCATCCGTCAAGACTTCCATCCACACTAGACGTCCATCTAACTTTTAAATCTTAATATACAACATGAACCCAAGACTTGGTAATCACTGAAGGAGATAGAACCTGGACACTTTGTTTAACAAGGATCCCAAAAAGCACCCAGGTAGGCAGAACATATGTATAACTGATAAACTCCTGATTACGTATTCCAGGAGGAAGGAGGAAGCCACGTGCTAAGTAGTTTTAATTGTTTTAGGACTGTCCTACGTATTCTAGAATGTAGGGGTCAGTTATGCTTACTGGTTAATTTAGAACTCTATTCCGTAGTTAGATAGTTAGTGGGTCAGTCATTCTAGGCAATTAGTTATTTTATTTGTCTATAAGCATTATGCATGCAGAGACATGAATAACACAACTCATTAAAACCTTTTTATTTGTGGAGATTCTCCCATTGGATATTATTCCTTCTTTAAGTGAGATTCTTGCTTATAGAGAGCTTAATAGATTTTTATTTCGCTTCTATCTTCTAAAGTACCTTTTTATTTCACTTCTATCTTCTTAAGTACCTAGTCCCTACCAATAACCTCTAGTAATTTAAAAACTTTTGGCCTTTTTACCTGAAGTAAAAAGGTCTTGTTCGACAATTGAAGATAGGAAATAAAGACATGATGAATATTAATCTCAACTGATATATGCAAAAGACAGACAAACTTTAAGAATCAAGTACTAGCAGCAGAGATCTTTTCTTTAATCAAATATCTTAATAAATAAATTCACAGATCACACAATACTACTCTCAAGCCAGCCAATGTTCAAGGCTCTACTCAAGATGCTCCAGCAATCCAAAGGCATAAGGAGGTCTGTGTGTAAATTTACTAGTTTAAAAGATCTGCTAGCCCCTTGATATTAACTAAAAGTATTAATTCCTAAACAGTCTCTTCCTTATTTCTAATCGAGACACTAAAAAAGAAATAAGTTACTTCCAATTACTATATGACCCACAGAAAACATTAAATCCAGTGGACCAGTAAGAAAGCACACGTTTAAACTAGCAAAGATTGATAAAAACATGGCAAAATTACATGGTCCTTACATTGAGAAAGCATAAACCCCATTAATTGAACAGTTCATCAAACCACATTACCATAGTACAGCAAAATATATCCTCACTGGATGAAATTTAACATATCTGACGTAGTCCATTAGAACGAACCTTCTCCCAACTGGTGTTCTATGCATAAGATGGTCCGTTGGTGGTTCTGTAGCTAATGCAAGTGCTCCAAGTGTATCCATGATAAGATTAACCCAAAGGAGCTGCATCATTAAATTCAACCGTATAAACCAAGATGGTAATTTACAAAACTCAAATTCAAACCATGACTGCTCCAATGTTTCAACTCAACCAACAGAAAGTCATTCAGGAGAAAAACTGAGAATTCTGGAGTATGTTTGGATCATGAAAAGGTCCTTTTCTCTGAAATAATAATAAGGTATGCAGCATAGTCTGTCTTCATTTTTACTCCATAATAGGGCAATAATCCATTGATAAGACATATTTCCAAAATAAACAAATTGGCATCATATTTAGATACATCCACTTATCCTCTGTTTTCCATTCTACTCCCTATAACATCATTGAAGAAAATAAATTTTTGGTCCTCAATTTCAATTCCTGTTCCATTCCTACTAATTCATTTTTATCATTTAAGCGCTACAGCAAACCATAACATTTCAATGTAGTTCATTCTGTCAACATTATCAGGAATTTGTATGACTTACACAATTCCAAATGTCAATTGCTACTTGAAATTGTAATTACAGATAATAAATGGATTATAAATTAGTTCAGATGTGAAAAAAACACAACAATCTAAAAGTAGCCTTTGTCACACACGTCACATTATGGGGACTGAAGTTTGTTTATCCTTAATATCATTTTGTAGATAACATAATTTGGACTACGATATAATCATCAGAAATTTTTAAAAAAAAATCACAGAGAAAATTCTGATTTTCATTCTTCATAACTATTTTTTATAAATTATTAATTATTATGGCATATGCAATAATATGAATAAAAAAGATATACTCTGGGACAGAAGGAGAGAAAGTAAAGGGATCTAAGATAACAAATGAGAGGATCAGATGTTAACCTGTACTGCATTTAAAGGAACATCTCCAGAAGAGATGGCTGCAACTACATTTATCACAAGGGCTGCAACATTAACAGTAAGTTGAAACTGGATGAATTTCTGAATGTTAGCATACACAGAACGGCCCCATCGAACAACCTACATTAATACAAAGTTCAAAGTAGATCAAATTATTGCAAAGTAATCAAAGTTTATAAATCTACTATCATCTTTTGAACTGCTTCAGATCAACCTTTTCCACTTCAAAGAACAATAGTCATCTTTTCAGCTGAATCTTAAAAGATGGGCTTTCTAAATGTGAAAACATCAATTTTCTATTTAGAACTTGTGTAGGATCTTTCCTGGGGCAAACCAGTTAATATACATTCTTGCAATTTCTTATTTATATTAGCTCGTGGTTATTAGGAACTCCCATTCCTAAGCATGTATTAGAAATTAACCAATGTGTCTAATTATCTAAATTCCAAAGACTTCTCAGCGACAGAAATGGAAGTCACCCTTCTGATTTTCGACCTACAAACTTTATATTGTTAACCTTCTATGCCCTGGTAATAAGTATACTATCTATGTTTGTTACTTCTTTTTTTTCCCTCGACAAGAAAGAAGACACACATATACATACACAAAGAGCAAGGACAGACAAGCTTTCAATAACAGAGTTTAACACAAGTAGATAATATTCATAACATAGATATATTCACAGACACATACTAATAATCGGGAATTAATAACAATGTTCTGATTTAGTAGACATTTTTTAGTCTATCAAGTTATATCCCTAAATATAACACATACAAAATTTTCTTCCTCAAGATCAAAGTAAATTTGACCTGGGTTCTCTGTCCAAGAAAGTCGCTGAATTTATTTCCTTGTGAAAGGAATAATATACAAACCTTAACTACTGAAGCAAAATTATCATCCAAAATTATTATATCTGAGCTTTCTTTTGCCACTTCAGTCCCTTGGATGCCCATAGAAAGGCCTATATCAGCCTAAAGATACAAGAAGGTAATGGTATAATTGTTAATGATAAGTATATAGCATAATCAAGCAGATAATTATATGGTATATATCACAATCAAGATGCGTTTTGTGTCATCTGAGGCTGCAAACAAAAATCACTCGTTCTAAACAGTTTTGCCATTTGCAATGAAATGGAGAGATTCGTGCATATAGCACACTGAAAACTAATATAATTTCATGTGCACGCACTAACTTGTCAAGGCACTAGCATATTTTGCAACCATATTATATCATGGCAAAGAAAGCAGGGTAGCTCATGTACTTTCACATATCTAAATCTCAAATCAAATACCCATTTAAGATGCGTAGGACTACAAAAAATCCTTGTATAACCGTGAACAAGACATTTGCATGCAATAAAAAAGTCCATGGGTACAAGATAGTTGCACAAAAGAGAAGTGTCATATTGATTCATGATGATAATGTAGTCAAAAAAATCAACTGTGCACAGATAATGCTTGAATATTTATACACAAGTCTACATCTGTACATGCTTGTCTTCCACATTCTGTCCTCAGTATTTATCAAACCTTGATTTAACAAAAACAGAGATTTAAACCTCATGAAGTGCAGGTGCATCATTTGTCCCATCTCCGGTCACAGCCACAACTTCCCCTCCCTTACGTAGGGCTTGCACAAGTAAAAGCTTGTCACTAGGGGATGACCTTCCCATCACCTACAAATAATTAACTATAAATTTGCATCTCACATCCTCAAAAGGCCAAAACTTGCAAACTCACATCTTGACAAACGATAATAAGCCGATACTTTCAGAAAATTTTCTGATTACTGGACATGATCATAAACTATCTTAATATGTTACAAACATACCGTAATTTTCTTTGCAATTAGTTCTCTTTCCTTCTCAGAATATGCACGAAATATCCTTCCTTCAATGACACTTGGTTCAGTAGCATCTATTTTTGAATCAAGAATTCCACACTCAAAAGCTATGGATTTTGCTGTTTGAAGATTGTCTCCAGTGACCATTCGTACCTGTAGAACAATTCGCTATATAAATTATTAATTTCCCCAATTCTGTAGATTTATAGTTGTTGAAAGATATTCTAAATATTTGTAATTATGTATAATATTTGATTATGTGCTATATTTAGACAGTTGACAAATTTGTGAGCAAAATTTTATGAAACATTATTTCATTCTTAATAAGATTAACTGTCTTTTTTGTTTCTAACAGAGGTCTTTAAATACTTGTACATCAATACAAGAAATATGTATTCAGCCATTTTCATAACTTATTCTGTGTTTTTATGGCATCAGAGTAGAAAGTAAAATGCTAGGGTTGAATCTTTTTTAAAAATGTCTGAGATCACGTCTGGGACAAACAAGCCTTCCCAATCACCTTAGTTAGAACTTCAAACCATCTGAAACTCATCCCAAAACCATCTTATTCAGATTATTACAAACCGACTAAATGGTGACAATTTTCTTCAAGGGTCACAATCTGTTTGCATGTATATCAGAGGAAGAGGCAAGGTAGGAGATATTAAGAAGCCTATTGTGGAGGATCCAACCTATGCCGCTTGGGACACTGAAAGCTCAATGGTGATGACGTGGTTCGTCAATTTCATGGCTGAAGAGATAAGTGCAAACTATATATGTTACTCTACAGCAAAGGAACTATTGGACATCTCTAAGATGTATTCAGACCTAGGAAATCAATTCCAAGTTTACGACCTAACATACGACTTGGGGAAATTTGTCAAGGTGAGAATTCTATGACAACTTATTTTAATTCTCTTAAAAGGGTTTGGCAAAACCTGGACTTATTCAATGATTATGAGTGGAAATCATCCAATGATTGCAATCATTACAAGAAGATAGTAGACAATCGCTGAATCTTCAAATTTTTTTTGCAGGTCTGATAATGAATAAGATGAAGTTCATGGCCGAATTATTGGAAGAAAACATCTGCCTTCAATTAGTGAAGTATTTGCAGAGGCGAGGAGAAAAGAGTTGGGACGTGATGCTGGGGAAAGAAATCTATAGGTATAACTGGTTCTGTAGAAGGGTCAGTCCTGGCCATTCTAGAGCTCAAGTCAACTGTAAACTTCCCAAAACCAGCATGCATGAGACAAAAGTAACCTACACTGTCGAATATTTAGTCCTCAAAGTTGGGGGTTAGTTTCCTATTTTGTAGATATTAGGAAATCAGTCTTTATTGTCATTACTGTGTTACTATTTTATAGGTGATAGTGTCCTCATTTAGTTATGTGAAAGTGTGTATATATATCATGTACCAAATAAGAAGACGAATTCATTCAGAATCTTCATGGTATCAGAGCCTAGGAAACCCTAGCCATCATCCTCACATTTCGACATCCTGCTTATCCCGGAATTCTCAGTTTTTTTTTGGAAATCTCGATTTTTTTTTCTCTCTTTTCTCTCTGAAAAACAAAATCCGAAATGGCAAATGAAGCAGCCAGTTCTGTCTCTGAGACATCTTCACCTTCCAACCCAAATCCGGTCCAATCCAGTTCTTAAAAATCTGGAACATCTAAGAATCTATCCCTTCTAATGACAAGTCATAAACTCAATGGACAGAACTATCTTTAGTGGTCTCAATCTGTCCGAATGTTCATCTATAGCAGAGGAAGTGAAGATTACTTGACTGGAGAAGTTCCAATTCCTGAGAAAACTGATCAGAACTACAAGAAGTGGAAGTGGAAGGCCAAAAAACATCAAATCATGTCATGGGCCATAAACTCCACGAACGTGGATATTGGTGAAAATTTTCTCCTATATGAAACGACTCAAGAAATATGGGAGGGAGTGAGAGAAACTTACTCCAGTTCTGAAAATACTTCAGATCTCTTCGCGGTGGAGACAGTTCTTCATGATCTTCGTCAAGGAGAATTAACAATAACATAGTATTTTAATATTCTAATTCCTTACTGGCAACAATTAGATATGTTTGAGTTTTATGAGTGGAAGTATCCGGGGGACAATGGATTATATCGTAAGATAGTGGAGCAAAAAAGAATTTTAAATTTCTGCTTGGTCTGAATAAAAGTTTAGATGATGTTAGATGAAGAATAATGAGAACAAAACCTCTTCCAAGTCTTCGAGAGACGTTTTCAGAAGTTTGCCTAGAAGAAAGTAGAAAGAAGGAAATGCTAGGCAATCAGTCGCCACCTCCAAACCCAGATGGGTCTGGGTTTGTTACTCGTAATTCACGATCTCCAGCACCACTAGATAATCGCCAACCAAGAAAGGGGCAGCCTTGGTGTTACCATTGCTCTCAACCAGGTCATACAAGGGAGACATGTTGGAAGTTACATGGAAAACCGGCAAACTGGAAGCCAAAAAGATTAGCCCAAGATAGTCGTGCAAACTCAGCCAATGTCACTGGGGAACAACATTGCACAACCAAATCCAGTCCCTCCACTAACGAGCAACTAGACATGCTAAACTTGTTGCTGGTTCAACTTTAGGGTGCTTGTTCAACAACAATCAAAACAGTGGATCATTGATTCAGGAACATCAGATCATATGATAGGAGATGGGACACTTTTCTTTGACTATCAACCATGTCACGCTAATCTCACGGTGAAGATTGCTAATGGCACTTTATCTAAAGTGGCCACGACTGGATCAATTCGAATATCACTTGGAATCATTCTTAAATCTGTGCTTTATGTTCCTAATCTTGATTGTAATCTAATTTCTATCAGTAAATTGACTCGTGACAACTATTGGTTAACAACATTCTGTCCAAATGTGTGTGTTTTTCAAGAATTGGGTTCGAAGAGGAAGATTGGCAGTGCCGTGTGTTTTTCAAGAATTGGGTTCGAAGAGGAAGATCGATAGTGCTGAGATGTGTCATGGACTATACCTCCTCAAGCCACCTGAATTTGGACAGGCCCTAGTAGCTGCTACAAGTCTATCTGCT
>JANPWT010000004.1:26711204-26721777 GCA_024678245.1 Erythroxylum densum
TGTTTTTTTTTCAAAGTCTTCTATTTTTTTTAAACCTTCTATTCCTTCACTATGTCTACAATCAAAACTTCCATCTCAGAGGAGGTAAATTCTGTCCCAAAAACTAGTGAGTTACAAACATTAGAGCTTCCTATCGACTCAATGGAAAAAACTATCTGAAGTGGTCTCAATTCATTCATACATACCTAAAAGGTAAAAGAAGACTTAGCCATATCAAACGAAATGGACTAGAAAAGCAAGACCCAGCATTTGAAGCATGGGATGAAGAGGATTCAATGATTATGTCATGGCTTTGGGACTCTATGGATCCTACCATTAGTGACACATGCATGTTTCTTACTTTTGCAAAGGAGATTTGGGAGTTTATCCAATGTACATATTCCACGGATCGTGATGCAGTTAGAATTTATGAGGTAAAATTGTTACAAAATATGCCAATTTTCTGCAGAATTTATGGCAAGAACTTGATCATTATCGAGTATTTGAGATGAAGTGTGCGGAGTATGCTACAATCCTAAAGAATTTTATTGAGTAAGATCGAGTATATGATTTTTTGGCTGTTTGAACCCAAAATTTGACCCCAATAAGAGTCCAGATTATTAATAAAGAAGAGATGTCATCATTGGAAGAGACAATCTCATTAATTGAAGCTGAGGAGAGTAGAAGAAACATCATGCTTGAAGTTCCAACAACTGAAGGGACTACACTAGTGACAAAAGGAGATCAACAAGAGAAAGGGAGGACTGATAAAAATCCTCAGTTGAAGGATAACAAAGACAACTTGTGGTGTACATATTGCAAGAAGCCGAGACACACCAAAGAAAGATGTTGGAAATTAAATGGTAAACTACCAAGTTATAAGTGAGGAAACCGTGGAGGGCAACCAAGGTTCCAGCAAAGAAATTAACCTCAAGCTCACTTAGCAAAACTGAAAAACTTGCTAGATTAACCTCAAACTCATTGAAGAAGTAGAGGTGAAAAATGGTGGATTCAGCAGTGAGGAGATCAAAAAACTGAAAAACTTGCTAGATTCCCATGAAAAATCATCTGGGGCTTGTTCATTGGCTCCCTCGGGTAAGTCTTCATTCTCCACTTGCATGAATGTCTCAGATACAACCTACACCAATTCATGGATAATTGATTCTGGAGTCGTAGACCACATGACTCATTCATCACATTTTTTCAATGCCTATAACCCTTGCCCTAGTAATAGGAAGATCATAGTGGCAAATGAATCCTGGGCTACCATTGCAGGTATAGGAAACATCATGGTTACACCTACCCTCACTCTTAAAAATGCACTTCATGCACCAAAATTATCAACCAAACTTGTGTCAATCAAAAAACTTACTCATGATCTTAAATGCCTTGTAATTTTTTCTCCTACATATTGTGTTTTGCATGATCAGGGCTCAGGGAGGAAGATTGGACTTGCTAAGGAAAGGAATGGCCTCTACCACCTTGATTCATCTCAGAGTATTATGAATAATTTATCTGTCTTTGTTTAGTTCTTCTAATAAAGAGACCATTTGGGTCTATCATCTTCGCCTAGATCATCCTACATTTAGAATCCTTAAATTCATGTTTCCAAACTTGTGCAAAGGATTAGACATTTCAGATTTTAATTGTGAAATTTGTGAGTTGGCAAAACGCACTCGTATATCTTTTCCTATCAACAATAAAAGAAATTCTAAACCTTTTCATTTGATTCATAGTGACATATGGGATCCTTCTCCTATTTCAAATATTCCTGGTGCTAGATGTTTTGTTACATTTATAGATGATTGTACTAGGGTAGTTGGCTTTACTTGCTAAAACATAAAACTGATGTTAGCACTCTTATCCCTAATTGTTTTTCTATGATTCACAATCAATTTGGGGTCAAAATTAAGAATTTTAGGTCCGACAATGCTAGGGAATACTTCAACCACACAATGACTCCATACTTTCAAAAGCAAGGGATTATTCATGATTCTTCTTATGTTGACACACCCGAAAAACAAGGTGTGGCTGAACATAAAAATGGGTACTTACTCAATGTGACTAGGGCCTTACTTTTTCAAGGAAATGTTCCAAAATCTTATTGGGGGAAGGTCATCCTCATAGCTACTCGTATGATCAATAGACTGTTCTCTCAAGTTTTATCCAATAAAAGTCCCATGGAGGTCCTCAACACCTTTTATCCAAAGTTTAAAGTTCTAATGGACTCATTCTTAGGGCGTTTGGTTTTATAGCCTTTATTCACATTCATAGTCATCACAGAGGAAAATTAGATCCTCGACACACAAGTGTGTTTTCCTTGGTTATTCATCTACACAAAAAGGCTACAAATGCTATAATCCTCTAACCAAAAAACTTTATGATTCAGCTGATGTAAATTTCATAAAAGGCCAACCATACTTCAAACTGTCCAAACTATAGGAGGAGACTACATCACTACCAGAAAATAGTATTTTTCATGGAACTTGTTCTCTTCACTCATATGCTCCAACAAGGTACCAACTCGTTGACGTTGTTACCAAAGGGTTGAACAACTCCAACTTTCATGATAATATTTTCAACTAGGAATGGAAGATATCTATTCCTCACATTGAGAGGGAGTGTCAAGATGTATATTAGCTAGAAACATTATTATTATTTGATAAATATTATGGCTGTTAATAATATCCCTTGATTTGAGGGATTTTAGTTAAGATTTTATCTATTTCTAGATTAGTTAGTTTCCTATTCTATATCTAAAACTTACTGTTTATATTTTGATATATTGTAACCCCAAGAGACTAAGAGAGAAATAAAGAATTTTTCCTCTCAGTCTTCTTCAACATTATTTAATTAAGTTCTTCGCCCATACTTGTAAAAAGAACGAATAGTTCATGAGTCATCTTGTTTTTATTCTCCATAACAAAATAGGGTAGCAGAGAAGAAAAATGGTCATCTCCTTGTGTTTGAGGCTTTATCCAATGGAAAATGGAAACAATCTATAAATGTGGATACGGAGGCATTGAGAAAAAAATTAGGAATTAATTACCTATAGGAAAGAAACTAATGGGATCTATGTGGGTATATATAATGAAATATAATACAAATGGGTCAATTAAGAAATACAAAGCATAGTTGGTAACAAAAGGCTATATTTATGAATATGACTAGAATATTATTGTCATTAGCAACTAATTATGGTTGAGAACTATAATAGTTTGATGTTGAAAATGCATTCAGAACTAGAAGAAGAGATTTACACGGAAGTTTCACCAGGTTATGGGAAAAATTTGGCTGGTCATACAGTGTGTAAGTTGAATACACTAAATGGCCTTAAGCAAACACCTCGAGTATGGTTTAGAAGATTTGCTAAAGTTATATTGGCTATGGGATATAAAAAAAGTCAAGAAGATCATACAATGTTTATTAAACACTCTCCTTAAAAGGGAGTTACAATTCTTCTATGGAAGATGATGATAAAGAGAAACAATTGTTGAGTCAATTGTTAGCTAAGGAGTTTGAGATTAAGGTATTAGGAAGGTTGAAGTATTTCCTCATAAATGAAGTTGCACATTCTAGGCAGGTAATCTTTATCTTACAACAAAAGTATGTTACAAATCTTAAGAAAACAGGCAAGAAAACATGCAAACTAACAAGCAACCAGAATCTTAAGATTGGAAAACTAGAGGAGCACGTTATAGTAGGCAAAGAGATATATCAATGCCTAGTTAGAAGATTAATTTATTTGTCTCACACAAGACCAGATATAACATATATAGTGAGTGAAATTAGTTAATTATGCATAGTCTGAGAGAAGTTCATCTGCAAACAGTTCAAAATGTACTTCAATGTCTTAGAGGAGCTCCAAAAAAGGGTATTTTGTAATTAAAAAAAAAAGAGGTTTGATTCTTCAGGCACACACTAACGCTGATTATGTTGGAGCTATTGCTAATAGAAGATCATCTTCTGGATATTATGCTTTTCTCGGTGGGAATCTTGTGATTTGGAGAAGTAAAAAACAAGGTATAATGGATCGGTCAATTCTAGAGATGTTCTGAATGATAGCTACAGTAGTTGAAAATTATTATCAAAGGTTTGACAATCAAATGGGATAACACTCTAAGACTATACTGCAACAACAAATCAACAATCAGCATATCTCACAACCCAGTTTAATTGATCAAACAAAGCACATTGAAATGAATAGGCACTTTATCAAGAAAAAGTTAGAGAATCGATTAATTTGTACACCTTATATGTCTACTCATGGTCAATTGGATGTCATTATCACTAAAGGTTTAAGCAACTCAATTTTTCAAACTATGGTATCCAAGTTGGGAATGGAGAATACCTATTCACTAGCTTAAAGGGGAGTGTGGCAAAATCATGTATATTGATTGATTGATTGATTGCATTTGATTAAGTTTTATATTATATTAGAATATCCCATAAATCATGATAAGAGAGTATCCCATAGATAATGGGATTAGATATTACATTAGAATATCTAATAAATCATCATATTAGAATCATTAGTTTCCATTTATAGGTACTAGACTTTTATATATAAGATAAGCTAGATGTGAACAATTTAATATACCATTCATATTGAAATTCTAAGATCACAAAAACATGTTCTTTCCTTAAATACTTCAAGGCCTCATCAAAATTCTTAAAAAAAGACCATGAAGCATAAGATTCGACACCAAAATGTTCCATGCAGTATTAGAAGTTTTGCATGCTTTATCCGTTATTTAGAGTCTTCCTTACTTTTCCTCCTTACAATTGTCAATACCATTTTATCCAACAACATAATTGTAAGTCATGACAATTCATAGAGGTAACTTATTAAAAAATCATGAATCAATTTCAACTCACCATTACCATGAAAATCAACAATAGGGTAACATTTTTCATTTACACAAAAATGCATAGAAATTATTTACAAATGATAAAGCAAACCTCTGTCTTCATTCCAAGAACCAATGATGCTATTGCAGCTATAATCAATATGATGAGAGTCAAATCTTGCCATGCTTCCCAAAGGAACCTCTGCAAAACAAATCAGACAGTTAGCAAAGCATATCTAATAACAAGGGAAACATAAAGAAAAAAATTGTATGTTAATATACTAAGAAATTGCGCCCTTTTTTCTGAGGATATGTGTTAGATCCAAAGGTATTCCTTCGCTTTGATATATCATCTTCATCTCCATTAATTCCAGTTTCCAAGTTTGTTTTCAACATATTTGCCAATCCTTTAACCTGAAGGAGAAAGAGATCATTAACATATAAAGGGTTTCTCTAGCCAGAAATGTTGAAACAAAGGAAAGCTTCAAATTTGACTTACACCCCCATATTCTTGTAAAGCAGAAAAATTGTGATCCCTGGTCACCGTTGCAAGTTGTTCTAAACCAATTTCATAATCAGCAGTAACTTTGGGGGGAATTAATGTAGGACCTAAGACTTAAAATGCCAAAAAAATATATGTTAATGGGTGAAAACAGGGAAAGTAAAAGAATCATGATATAAAAGTAATGAACACATCCTTTGGAGCCTGGTAACTTGGTCATTTATTCAACAAAACAATTAAGTTCCCATACCTATTAAACCATTTAAGCTTAAAGGAAAGCTGCCTAAATGAAACTCTACAATAACATTTACGAGACTATGAGATATCCTAAAAATTTTCTAATTCAAAGAATAACGTCAACAATGACAATAGAATGTTGACATAAACCTTCAGTTGGTAAACAACTGAGTTAATTCTCAACAAAATCATACACTTCAAAGATTAAGGGAGAAAACATATACTTTGGTTCACTTTCATAGTTAACAGCTTAATAATTTTATAATTAGACAATTACAAGATGATCGCTACAATAAAAGCTCTCATATAAGGATCACAACCATTTTTTAAGCAAGTAAAGAAACAATAGTACAGTTTAATTAAATTCGTTATGGAAATGATAGATTTGAATAGGTTTATCTGTAATTACGTCACAACATTAGGGCATTCAAGTTCTTCATATACTACAATATATTATACTGTTAAAAAAAACATGAAGTAGATTGGTCCTAAAATGTCAAAACATTGAAGAATAAAAAATATCTGCAACAAAAAAGCAAGAATAAAATTAAGTGAATAGTTCATCTTCCTAAAATTTACAAATTCAAATTATAGCAATACATAGTTGCTTATTTTCTCTATGGAATTCTCGTTAGGGCTCCTACAATCCATACTTAAGAAAAAAACTTTAACAAAATTTATTCAACTATCTTGGATAATGTATATAGATTAAACACATGTAAAATTATAATGTAAAATCGTGATCGTCGTTGAGAATTAAAAGGATCATAAGATACCTATTTGTCCTTCGCCAGCCAATTTGAAAAGCAATGCTGCCTAAGACACCAAGTAATTATAATTTAAAAGTCAATAGAAGTATAAATTGAAGTCTTGTGTTCCTTGTTTAACTGTTTGTCAATATGAGAAGCATTACTCTAACAACTTGAGCCTGGGCCCTAATCATTCGTCTTCTCTGCTCTCTTTCTTCTTCCTTTTTCAAGTCCAAAGTGTAACGAAATCGACGAGAAGCGTTTAACACGAGTGCTGCTTGCTGTGTCAGCCAATACACCAAAGTTCAAACTTCAAAATCACAAATTACATATCTTTGTTTTTCTCACCAAAACATAATTGAGAAACAAAGTATCTAGATGTTACATGTTTTATACAAGTACTACTAGATCTTCAAGCCTATTTGATTGAATTTTCCCAAAACGAAAAAAGGACCAAGCCATATAGTTTGCAATGCAATGGAGAACTTATTTGAATATAATGCGAAGCTGTTATGAGTTAAGAAATATCATGACATTATCGGAAATCTTTTTAACCTAAAATTGCACTCAGAAGATCTATCAAGTAATAGCAAATAAAATAGACATATAAACACGACATTGCTGTGAAATTAAAAGTGGCTTGTGGAGTATACTGCTATACATAATAAATTAAATTACCCTCCAACGCCTAAGAGTCTCAAGAGGAGCATGCTTGGTGTAAGCAATGTCAAAGGGATCAGATTCATCAACTTTGTCCTGCTCCCCCTCCTCCAGCTCCACCTCCTTGGTGCCTGCTTCCACGTCCTTATGTTCCCCACCCAACAATTCATTGAAAGACCTGCAACTCATTTTCTGCATTTCCTTCCCCCAAAAATAAAATGATCACTGATGAGAAAAGTCCCAAAGATATTTAGAGCATCACGGGATGATATAGAAATATATAACAGTAACAGCAAATGATAATAATTTTCTGTTCGTGAGTTCAGTACAAGGTGCTGGCGGTGAAAAGATTTATTATTAAAAAAATCCTTATTTAAGGGTTTCAAGCAGCACCAAAACAAAACTTACTAAACCACCCAGAGACACGGCGGATTACCAGTCGTAAATTGGGGGAAGGAGAGTGAGTGAGAGACAGCCAATCGAAAGAAAAAGCGTTCTAGGTGTGGTTGCGGAATCCATCAACAATTATGATTCACAGCTACCACGAAGTTTCCGCGAAATTTCCCGCCACTCTGACAATTATATATTTTGACTCGATGCGTCGCCTAACAGTACAATGATGACAATTTTGTAAAAAGTGTTTCCAGTTGGAAGTATCCGTAGGCTCATAGCCGGGCCGAGCCGTGGTTGGCTTGTGATCCGATTAATTCGGGTTAAAATTGGGCCGAGTTCGGCCGAATCTTTTTTGACATTTCTATCGAAAATCACTAAAGACAAGGCACGAGTAACCTAATATAAAATAGTTAAAGAAAATCCTTAAAGCCGTTTATTATTCTTAGTTTTAGTTTTTTGTTTTTATTTTTATTTTTTAATTGTAAATAAAAATTAAAATTTTATTTAATTAAAATTTATAATATAAAAATTAAAAACAAAAACTTATTTAGTTGAAATTTATAACAAAAAGCTAAAAATAAATACATGATTTTATTATCTTGTTTTTATTTTTTAATTATACTATTATGTTAATTATTTTTAATATACATATTATGTTTTAAATTAATTAATTAATTATAGTTATGTTTAGAAATAAAATATATTTATATTTATATAATTAAAAAAATTATACATTAATTATATATACTAAAATTCTATAAATTAGTGAATTACATTAATAACTCACGAAGAAAAATACATTGCTTGACCGGGCTAAGTCTCCTGCAATGACAACATTAGAGTAGCCTATTTCTTGGTTTAAATGCTTAACTTTTTTTTTTGGAACAAAAGTTTCGTTCCTATCTTCAGGACCATCTCTAGTTTCTTCCTGTTCTTTTTAAAACCAACCAATGATCTAACTCTTTTGTCTACTACTTTGCAACGATTCTTCTTTTTTTTTATTACACAAGGGAAATACAATAATAAATTAATGCACGTGGGTACATAGCGCCCTGCGCATTGCAGCGGAGGATCTCCTGAACGTCAAAAGGAGTCTCGTGGAGGAAATAGAGACCCGGACTGCACACCCCAGCGAGTCGAGCTAGGCTGTCCGCGCATTGATTTCCTTCCCGGTACACGTGCTGCAACTGAACAGTCCACTCTCGCTGCAAGAGCTGGTGTATACTTGTCACCAAAACAGAAATCTCAATCAGTACCTCAAGGGGAGTAGAGAGCAGATTAATAATCTCAAGGGAGTTGACTTTGAGAATAACACGTCGAAAACCCAAGTCCCAGGCCAGATGGAGCCCCGAGAGGACTCCCCATAACTTCGCAGAAAGCGGTGAACCCGACTTAATGTGCTGCTGGAAGTTGCCTCGCCACTTCCCATAGCAATCCCTGACCAAGCCCCCAGACTAAACCTTGTGGGAAGTGGGGTTCGTAGCGCCATCAGTATTAACTTTCACCCAACCCGCCCCAGGCCTCTGCCACCCGACGCAGTTACCCACTGGTAAGTCCTGAGCTGGAAACACACACTTCTCCACCATCTGGGCTCGGGCAATCCATCCCACGTAATCCATGATAACTCTGTGCCCCTCCTCGGGCCAAACAAAAGTCGGGTCGAAAATGCTGTTATTTCTCCATTTCTAGAGGAACTAGCAAGTGACCCCAAAGACTGTGGCCCACACTTCCTGCTGCACCGGGGCCTACTGAGTGAGGTTACACTGCAACCAAGTGTCCACCTCCTGCTGGAAAAAAGTCTCATCCACCACCTCTTGAGGGAAATGACTCCAGAGAGCACGAGCCCACGAACAATCCTGGACCACGTGCACAGTGGTCTCCTCCTATCCACATAAATGGCAGTTATTGCTGGAGGCAATATGCCTGACAGCTCGCTGATGATTTATGAGAAGGCGGCGTTTAGCAGCAAGCCAAAGAAACGATCGAATGTGTTGGGAGCCTCCACATCTCCAGATGATGTCCCACAATCTGCGTCTGTTGTGGGGGGGCGCGGTCCTCGATAAGCTCATACGTAGTAGCTACAATGAAACCCCCGTGAGGAGAAGGGCCCCATATCAACCTATCCTCCCCCCGACTCCCGTCAAAAGGGCCTAAGTGCGCGATCTCCAAGCAAACCAAGGACGAGAGATACTGTTGAAACTCGGACCAACGCTAATCGCCACCGTCCGTAAGGAGGTCCGCGACCGTAACCAACCGACGGTGCTCCGGGAGCGGGGAGGAGGCCACGTGAATAAGAGGTCCCCACCCCTTCAGCCATTGATCCATCCAGAATAACACCCGCCTCCCGTTTCCCAACCGCCAGTGGAGTCCGTTCCGGACCCATTGCCAAGTCGTCGCAATCCCTCGTCAAACAGACGGCGCTCCAGACTAATGGAGCTTGAGGGGAATATGAGTGGGGTCAAGCCGATATTTAGACCGAAGGACCTTAACCTAAAGAGCCATAGGGTTCGTTAGTAGGCCCCAACCCAATTTGGCCAGAAGCGCATCGTTCGTAGACCGAAGGCATTTGATGCCCAGTCCCCCCTCCGATTTAGGCTTACACACCAACTCCCAGATGACTAGGTGCATCTTACGGTGCTCTGGCTAGGAACCCCATATAAAGCTGCACATGATTCTTTCCAGATCATCGCACAAACGCCGCGGAAGACGAACCGTGTGCCTGGTGAACATGGGTAGCGCCGACAAGACGGACTGAGTCAACGTAACCCTATCTGCAAGAGACAGTAACCTGACGCACCACCCTGAAAGTTTTCGCTGAGCAGTATCCAATATATACTAATAGGTGCGCCTGGACGTTCGCTCGTGGAGCAAAGGAACCCCCAAATACTTGTCTAGGTCCGACGTGTATGTAACCTGAAGTTCCTGGCTGAGATGTCGCGCAGTTTCCCAGGCAACATTCTGAGAGAAGAAAATACGAGATTTGGTTGTGCTCACTTGCTACCCAGACGCACTACAAAAAGTATCCAAAGTACGAGCTATAAGCTGAATCTGTCGTTCCTCCGCTTCTGCGAAAAGCAATGTTATGAATACCGTACCGGGCTCGGTACCGGATTGAGCTCTGGAACAGAACTGTACCGGTACCGGTCGGTACCAGGTACCGTTTCGGGATATTTTTTAAATTTATAAAATAGTCCCTAAACTTT